>JBAIZL010000003.1:151371587-151491587 GCA_036971475.1 Prosapia bicincta | reverse complement strand
ATCACTTATATAGGATCACTTCCTAACATTGGCGTCCTTAGGGTGGAGCTAGGGGCACGGCCTCTCCAGGTCTCGCGTCGCGAGCAGCGCTTAAAAACAAGTAGAATTTTTTGGTTGAATGAAAGTAATATAATAGTGAACATATATACGTACCTAAAATATCGGTCTGATTACCCACCTAATAAGTTAAATTATTGACTAATAGCAAAACCTACGAACGAAATATCAGCATCGCCTCCAAAATAATGCAAAACATAGTTTGAAAGTAGGCAGGGTGAGCGAGTCACCACGAACTAAACAAATAATAGTAGGTACAAGTAATATTAATATTTTGTAACAATATGTGCTTATTTATGATGCATTATCAATTACAAAAGTAACAATAAACATTGATTTCGAATCTTTTTATTTCAATTTTTATTTGACACGAATTTATTTCCTACCCGACCTAAATTATTATAATTTTCATAATGGCTCAGTTATTAAAATATTGAAGGAGAAGAGTTTAAACCAAGGCCATAAATCATATTTCTTTCTTATTTCAATTCTATATTCAGAGACGTACATAGGCCTATAGGCTACAGAGATACCTATACAGAGATGTATGAGATAAATATTGTACACATCAAAAACAAAAATAGACTTAACCTTGGTAAATGTTTTGGTCCAGGCCTAGCATTTTCTAAGGACGTATCTGCCCCCTAGATATTGCTGCACTCTACTTCATCACATTCAATGAACATCAATATTTTGTAAGCTATTTTGTAGGATAATGAATAGCCCTTAATAAGTGCGTTATAGTACATCAAATTAAAATCTTAGCTTTTCATTGGTATATCTTTTGTCGCATTTAAAAAAGTTGAACTACCGTATTTTGTTTATCTTAAAGTGACAACTTTAGGAAACGATAATGTACGCTTTGACCACTATAGAATAGGTTTTTGAACAGATAAAATACCAATTGAAAAAATATGAGGGTAAATAATAAGGATATAATGTTTTAAAATAAAACTTGTAGAAAATCTAACGCTGATGAAATTGATTGGTAAAATCATAGGTAAAAAGTTACAAAAACAGATTTTTTTAACAAAACCATATTGAGAGCTTGATTTTAAAATAGTTTATAATTAAAAAAAAAAAAAAATAACGAGTACTGGACTGGATAATTGGTATTACTTGAACACTATAAATTCCGCTCTAGCTAGGTCGCTACTAGGCAGTCTGCGTACTAGAGACTGATCGTAGCCTACGTAGTATAGTGCGGAGCAAGTAACCGTGCACTTGGCCTAGAGAGATGGCACTAGGCGAGATGGGGGTTAGAGGGTCAGTATAAATACTTTTCTACAAACATGATAAGATACAAACTGACAAAACATCGACTTGCATGAGGCGGTCGATATTAGATGAATTAGCTTCGGTATGAAATGACAAACATTCTTAAAGTATGTGTATATATATCGGATGCAGAAGCCATTGAGTTATGGAAGGGGAAAGCCACTGTTACGTGGTCTGCACTATACTACGTGACTACATAGTATCACTTGACTCGCGCCCTCCTCCCACCGCGTGCTTTTTGACTCTAAGCGTCGGTCTGTAGGCCTATGTATATGATTTCTAGACAGAATGAATAACTCCTATTAACCTCCTATACACCAACCGTACAGTTTTCTCCATTTTAACAATGTTAAAGAAGTTTTAGGATTGCTTAAATAAAAAAAATGTACTCTTAATTAATTTTTTTTTATTTTTTTTATTTTGTGTGCAGCGTTAATAACCAAGAAAGTGTAGAAATATACTTAAAATAAACTCATGTTTATTTTCATCTTATATTCAATGTCACTATCTCGTTAACTAAAATTATTTTTAAAAAATTGTTTGCTATTCAGTAGATAACTAATTAATTAATATTGCTAATTTAACACGAATGAGTTATGAAGTGTCACGGACGAGACCAATTTTACTTCCCAAATATATATATATATATATATATATATACACATACATAAAGTTACATATTTACAGTATTTACATATCAACGGTCAGACATATCAACGGTATTTACATACGTTATAACGGTCAGAATTTCAAGAAAACAAATGTCTGCTGAACAGCATTGATTTATATATAGTTCATCTAGCGGGACATTGTTTTTGAACGGATAACTGGAAAATCATCATTAGCACTGTATTTTTCATAAGTTTCTTTACAAAAAACTGTTCAATGGAAGCTTGTCTCTTAGCTATGAAAGAGGAGTAAGTATATTATATAAACAATAAATAAATAACTTTAACGAAAAAAGTTGATTAATTTCACATCATCATAATATAAATATGAATAAATTACTTAAAACGTGAACGAAATCAATCCTCTTCCTATCTGTGATTTCCGGATAGTGTGATTGTATACTTCGTTGCGAAGTGTTTTCAGAAAGAGAAGGTTACTAATATTGTGAGTTTTGCTGCCAAAATGGGTATGCTTTTTTCACGATTTAAGGTAAGATTATAGACTAATTAACGACTTTCTTATGTTTACATACAAATTATTTTGTGAGCTATATTGAGCCAATAATTCGTTTTACCAATCTTCAATAAATTAGTTTTCATATCTTTTTTTGTAAATATGCCGGCTCATCAAAAGCTTTGCATATCACATATTAATAGTCATCTTATTATGAATTCACTTTTATTTTTGTCACGTGAATAATTCATATTATCAAAATTTCTTTGCTGTTGAAAAGAAACTACGCTGTGTGCATTTTAAGCAATTTAACGAGGAAAATTTTCAATCAAATTTCTAATACACTGTGTGTTATAAATGTTGCACTTGTATTGTAATGAATTTGGGCGGTTTCTATGTTTATTCTTAAACAGACAGTTTTTGTTAAAGAAAACTTACTATATATATTTTCTATATTGGATTATGTATTATCTATTTGGACTATGTAAAAATTTACAAAACATATTTAAATAAAATCACATATCATTTTACTTTTTACTATCTCTGATGAATTTGGAATTTGGTAACAGAAAATGTACTTGAATTACATTGTTCAAAATTCAATGTAGTTTAAGGTTATGACAGATCACAGACCAATTCATACTTTTACAAATGCACTCTACGTTTCAATTTTCTATCCGAAAAACCTATTCAGGATTTTCTAACTCTTGATCTATTGACCTTTAACACATTAAAGGGTAATGGTTTACTTTAGCCACATAGGCGATTTCGGCTGAAAAATGTTATTGGCCGATGCAGAAACTCATAACGAATACTTTAAAAAATAATAACACTGTAGCTGATGTCCCACATAATTATAATTGGGGAATAAACTATTCCACCCTCCAGGGTCACTATGTCTAGGCATATCCTATGAAGAATCCAGTCAGTAGAGATTTGGTTGTAATTTTATGCAACATTACTATATACCTATATTAAAATAAGCAAAACAAATCTACACATGCAAGGTATGAGATTGGCCGATGCAGAAACTCGTATTTTAATATATGTACATGGTAATGTATAAAATTATAACAAAATCTACCCTGACTGGATTCTTCATTGGTATATAGTAATGTTGTATAAAATTACAAACAAATCTATCCTGATTGGATACTCTAAAATAGGTATACCATTCATGTCTAGTAGTACAGTGCACTGTTCTTACTGCATGCCCAGAAACGTAGTCTGAACTAAAATGAGATAAAAAAATTAAACTTCCATGGTAATGAAAAAAAATGTGTATACTTTTCCAGGCATTTTGTTACTTTCAAGGTTAACAAATTTATGTAAAACATTGAATTTGTAAAGTTTTATGTGACCGTGGGGGTGAAATAATTTTTTTTCAAAATTGTAATTATTTGGGACGTCAGCGAAAGAGTTTCTATATTTTTTTGGTATTTGTTATGATTTTTGTATCGGCCTCTAAGATTTTTTGGCTGAAATCGCTTACGTGGTGAAAGTCAACAACATCCCATTAAATAGTTATTAACAGACATTAAATCAAATTTTATATAGTTTTTTTTATGCTACTGATATAAGTTTTTGCAGCAGCTTATCATTTGTTTTATTTTTAAACATATTGTAATGTGTGTTTAATGTATGTATTTCTCAGACCTAGTCTTACAATTTTGGAATATATATTTTTATTATAGTTGCTTGTTGTAATCATCTTGAATTCACTGATTAAATTATAATTAAATAATACTTAACTAAGTGAATACTTAAGAGCTTACTTGGTGATGTGTTTCGAAACATTTTTTTTACGAAAGCATGTTCGTAAAAGGAACGATGGTTTTGAGACTCGTCAGCAAGTAAGCTGTTAAATATATTCACTTAGTTAAGTATTATTTTTTTTACTAACTAAATAAATAAAACCAACTAGTCACAATAGAAAAATCTTAATTTTACTACAATTGCCTTATGTACATTTTAATTACATGGTAATCACCTTCAGAAGTACATCTGGAGACGATTAACATATAATCGAAATGTACATAAAGTAATTGCAGTAAAATAAAGATTTTGCTATTGTGGGTAGTGGGTTTTTATTGATTAAATTAAAAATTAATAAACAGTGCTCAACTTATTTAATAAGTATTGTTTAATTAAATTTTTATTAGTTTTTGGAAAGTTAGAAGCCTTAGACTTCGAGATAGAATCTTTGTACATTTTTAAAAAAATTGATTTTTACTCTCAAAATCTAATATGTTATTGTACTATACCCAAATGCTAGTCAGGTTGCAACAAATTATCTGAATAATATGTAATTTTTTTTACCCTGAGGTTATTGATGTTATAAAAAAAAAGTTCTGGAGATGTAGAAAATCTTCAGCAATATGAACCAATTGTAATATTTAGTGTTATGCCCTAAAACTAAGAATTTTGGAGAAAATGACTACTTTACAACATACAGGAAATTTTATAAACTCAAGGTTTTCTTATACAACAGAACACCATTTTAAATTACATTACAATATAGCTACAAATTATCTTGTTATTAAAAAGTAAAGTTTGGTTAGCTAATGTAAGATAATCGATTGATGGGTAAAGGTACTTCTATTTTAGTATATCATTTCATTACACACACAGTAAAGGCTATATTTCTCTTCATACAGCAACTGTTTGACTTGTGTTAACAAACTATATTATTTTCCAGAAGCAAGCTGTAAATAATGGTTAAAATTTAAAACATAAACTCAATGTAACAGTACACACAAAACAGTATAAAGTAGATGCTTTTATTTCCCTAGATTACTATATATATATATATATATATATATATATATATATAAAACAATACAGCTATGAAGAATCCAATTCAGATAGATGTGGTTATAAAAAATTAAGCTAACGGTAACACTGAAATCGGGTAATGATTCAGTACATATAAACTTCCTTACACACAATAGCAAATGGACTTCATTGTAGAAATATTTTGCCTCTTATGTCTTGACTAATATTTATTCATTTATACCCGGCAATGGAGTCCAAGTGTTAAACTTTACGAATTGTTAATTTAAGTTTTTTAATGCTTATATTTTTGTTTTTTATAACTAATTCTATCCTCACCAGGTATTTTGTATTTATATTTTGATATAGGTAGTTATAAAGTCTAGATATAGTGTCACACTGCAGGTATTTGACAAAGAATATCATACAAGCCTATGTTTGGAATGTGTCAGTATGTATGTAACATGGTTATTTTTATATAAGTTTTAACCATTTTGTATGGTTTCTTACACCTTAATGAAAGTTCTTGTCCAAAATATATACATTTGAGTAGTATATGTAATAAAATTATGCTCGAAGTTGACTAAAAAGTGTAGCGTACATATTTGCAGAGCAAAAGAAAAACTATTTATGGTTTTCCTATGCTATAATATAATAGTATATATAGTATAAATATAATTGTGAAATTTTCATTATTTGTAAAACAGTTTCTTAAACTATTGTTTTTAAAAATGCGCTCTTAGCTATTATTGTATTTTCTATTTATTAAAAAAAGTTTGTTTATCAAATACTGTCCTCAACATTGCTATTAGCTATTTTTTTTTGCCCTAAGGTTTTTACTATTTTCGATGTCTAATTTTAACATTTGTGGTTATAAATAATATGTTACATTTAGTATGGTAGAAAATATATTTTGTTACTATAAAATATCATTACAGTATTCTTCCTAGATTAAAAAAAAATAAATGATTCTTAGTTTCTGTGACTAAGTATAGTTAGATTAGAACTAAATATAATCTAGCCTTAACATTTTAACATAACTTTCAAAAGAAGTATAATTAACTGTATAAAATTGTGTATGTTACAGTTCATCTCAACTTTTGTAATACAAATTTAGTGTATACTTAGTATAAGTCGAAATTTAGTTACATACATATGTATCATAACATATCGTAGCAAATCATGAAGAATTATTTGATCAAGGTTATTATTATTATTATTATTTCTATTATTATTATTATAATTATTTATTTCCTGTTCCCAAGTATTCGATTTTAGTACAAAAATTTATACTGGACAATGCAAAGAGTCATTAGGAATACGGAACTAATTATAAATATTTTCGCTCACACCCCAAAAATGAAAAATTCTGGAAAAAAGCAGTTCCTTCTCCTTTCCACGGTACACCCAAAACGTTACATTTTGGCTTGATGTTTTTGACATAGTAACTCACAAATGACTCCCAAAAAATTACAAATTTTGAAAAAATGAACTTGAACACGATAATTTAACACGCTTAATACAGTGTAAGTTCTATCATTTTGTGGCAATAGAAATAAAAGTGTTTAAATGTTGAATGCAATATTTTCTGTTTTATGTTTGGAAAACTCTGTAAGTGTTTGTTTTGTCCTTTTGAGTAGTTTTGCGATTTATTATGGAAAAGAAAGTGTGTGCAAGTTTTATAATTCTATAATGTTTGTGTGCCGAGTGAAATGTGGTGCGGTAGTGCTAATAGTGCTTTGTTGAAGTTGATTTTTTTAAAAATTTGTAATTTTTGAGACTCAACAGCAAATTTAATTACATTTTGAGGCACTTGAAATGACGGGAGTTATTACGTCAACAAAATTAATCCAACACGTTAAATTAGTAACGTTTTACATGTGATGGGGAGGGGGAAGTTTCTATTTTTCAAAATTTTTGGGGCATGAGCAAGAGTTTTTATAATTTTTTTCGTATTCCTGATGACTTTCTGCATCGCCCGGTATAATTTCTTTTGGTAGAATTGAACACGTGGGAATGGGAAATAAATACCAATAAAAAAATGTTTGTCCTTTAGCAGTAATTGAATTACACTAAGAAACTTATTTTCGTTTTTTTATAAAAACTTTTCTTAACCCAATACTTTGAACGTATATATTTCAATATAGCTATGTAGAAACTTAATATAACAGAGTGCTGTAATTCCTTAAGAACTACTTGAAAAAGAAGTGTGTTTTAAAAGTACGGTTATGTTTGTATAGTGATATTTAACCTAAGTTTAACCAATATTTATGGTTTTTGACATTTCTACTTTAAAATGTATTTCCACTAACACGTAAAAACAAATAATTTGGAGTTGATCCAGTGTTTGTGTTTATAATAGAATTGAACATCTAATTAAAATCAGAAAAGTCTCAATATCATTAGAAATTAAGTGTTGGGAAATACTTGACAGACTGAATCAAATCAGATTTTTCCTGGTATATATTGTACTTCAAAATTCATTCTAAACAAGAATAGAGCGATTTTGTATGTTTAAAACCTCAATATACTGCTTTAAATCTATATTATTACCACGGAAATATAACCTTACGTTTGAATCACATTATTTTATAAAGTAGTTGTTCAAACTTCCTTACACTTTGTTACACTATAACAACTATATTCTAATATAGTTATAAAGCATCTGGTTAGAACAAAATTTGCTACTGTAAGGTTAACAAAGTTTTATTATTTTAATAACCAAACCAATCCAAATTGTATAGTTTGTTTCTAGATTGTAAAATAGGTTTACGATAATTCGAAGCAATATAAAATAATCCGTTGTTTTATAAAGAAACATTTAGTATATTCAATATTATGCACTGTGGTTGTACTTCAAGTTTCAACCACTAATTATGCTTTGAAATGTTTAAAATACCCCTTTTCTTCTTTAGAATGTATTTTTAAGTAAAATTTGTGAAAATAAAAAAAAAGTTTTAATAGACTCATTATTCCTGTACAGGAATAAACTTTGGGTATTTACCAGTTACCCAGACATCATCATTAGTGTAAAACATTTCTAAGGAAGAGCAATGTAAAATGTCCTCAAACCCTGGTAGTATAAATAAGACTTTCCCTTAGTTTAAATGCTCAAAAAAAAAAAAAAAAAAAATGGTCTCAGATTCTGCTTAAAGTCATTGTGGTAATATGCAATAGGAGTTCTTGGAAATTCTGCAATTTTAATTTGTCAAAACCTGCTATCCATGAACTTAAGATATATGTCTCAGAGAAAATGAAAAAAGATCTCCATTTTACAAATGTTTTCCAAAAGAATGATGTCTATAAAAGTATTTTAAAAATGAAATGAATGAGCGGTAAATTTTAGGCTCAATAGAGTGTTTCTATGAAATTAGAAGCGGTTATTTTTACAACAGTGTGTTGTGTAAATAACTTTTACAAATAATAAATCAAAGAATTTGACTAAAAAGAGAAATATAATATTCGTACTTAAAGCTTCATTTTGTGGTATTTTGACTACATTTATGACATTAAAAAAGGTCTGGATAGAGTTTAGAAGTTATGGATGATTTGATTAGCAACTTTTGATAGAAAACTTTTATACATATAGTTTCTATCTTAATATAACAATAAATATTGAAAATAACATTTACTTTTTATAATTAGTTTTAAATTCTTTAGTAGGAATTTAGACTTGTCAAATTTATAATGGAGTTTGAAGCAGATTATAAAACTTATTAAATGACCACACATATTTTGAAGCCAACACCCTGTTCCATTACATGGCACACAACCAACTTAACCCACCCCTCTCACTAATAAAGCTCATCCCAAGAACCTTTGTACCTAGTAGGACTCGTACCAAAGGAGGCTTTGCTTTGTAAAAGGAACGGTTGTTTTGTTCCTTACTGTGAGCAGTTATAAAGAAGGTAACTGCTTTTTTTCTCATTAATAATTTTTCTGGCCAATATGTAATTTGAATATGGATTTAATACAAAAATAATGATTGCACAATGATTATAAAGTGTTATAAATTAAATATTTGTAAGTTTAGTATAAACTGAACCCTTTTGGTTGTTCTGCTGAAAAAAATTGCCAAAAAGTTTTAGGTTTTCAACATGTGTTATACACCCAAAAATTTTCTCTTGAATTGAACTTTTTGCAGTATTTTACTATAAAACATTTGTAAAATACACTATTTTTCTTTGAAATTAGTCTTGTTCTTTAGCTCAGTAAAGTTTCTTGAAAAAAAATAATTCAGCCCTACATAAAAGTACAAAATATACATTTACTTATTCGTATTTAATAAAAAAAAACGTTTTAGCTAGTTATATACATAGTGTATTTATTATTTTTTTTATTGACTGTAGAATAAAAAAAATACATATAATTGTGAACAAATCCTGAAAATGTTAAGTAATTTGTATAAATAAAATTAATAAACAGGCACTGTTTACAACGTTGCAAAATGTTTTTTGAATGAGTACTATGTAAATACGTTAAAGAAAGTACTAATTATTATTTTATAGTTAATTCTCTACTAACTGATTTATGGTTACACAAATTAAACAAAACAATATCATTGTGGCAATATTATTATGCAACATCGATACTATACATCTGCAAATATTTTCACCAATATCATGGACAATGATATAATGTTGTAGAACATCCAAAGAGTTAATACTAATAACTCATTAATACATTTGCGTTCTTCCCAACTCATACAATAATGTACTTTGTGCATTACACACATTATTTAATTATGTTTCGTGAGTTGTTTTTACAATTATAAGGAAACTTTCATTTGTTTGACTGCATTTTTTTCATTGAACACCCAGTAGCATAACAAATTTCTGAAAGTTGCCACATATTTTATATTGGCTCTAAGTATTTTTAAAAAGTAACTCGTGCATAAGCTTAAGATTCAACATTTTCTCTTTCTTTACAGAAAAAGCGAACAGCGTTTCAAGAACTGGAACGAATTGAAAAAGTAAGTTATATTTCTAATTTTGCATTTCATAATTCTGAGGTAAATATTGTAAATCAATAAATGATTAAAATATGTCTTTAATGTCATAAATGTTTTGTATTTACAACATGTTTTGGACATACAATTTTTTTGTCTTATATTTCTTTTCAATATTTTATATTACAGTGTAGTAAGTATTATTATACCATATGTTATTTTAAGGGGGAAGATTTTTATCATGGTTTTCCAACACAAAGAACCTTATAAGGTAGTTAAATTGATTCTTTGTGTTTTGAATGTTTTTTTGTGGCTCAATTTCTAGTTTTTTGATAGAAAACAAAAATTGGATCAGCTGTTATACATGTATGGTAAATATTTTATCATCTGCTTTCTAATTATTTAGAAAAAAACATTGAGGATATTAAATAACAAAACAATTTATGATGTAAAGTATGGTTGACTGCGAGTGACAACACTGTGACTGGTTGCTGTCATTTTATTCTTTTGGTTTTAAAGTAGACCCCCAAGTCTAAAATAAAGCAATTGTGTTTGATTTGTTCTAAAACAGGAAGTGAAACCTTGAGATATACACAACTTTTCCGGTCAATTCTATATTTTTTCATTTTTTAAGAAAGTTTTTTTTATTTCCAATTTTATTAGTTGAGCGTTGGACACACACTCACACACACTGCGACGGTCTACCTACCCAGCACACGCAGACTCCTCATCTTGGCCGTTGTTTTCCTCTGGATCCTCACTTACCTGTAGACAGCCGACGCAGGTAAAATTTGAAATAAGCAGATCTAACATGAGCCAGAACCTGTATCACTGCTTACAAAATTCTGCCAGAGAACCAGTCACTAGACTTTTATTTTAAAAACCTAACTCACTGATATTTAACCCTTTGAGTCACTATATCTCGGAGAATATTTTATTTAAAGGCATCATACAGCTTAATGACCAGATTGTAGAATTATTTAAGAAATTTGTTTAGTGAAAAATAAATTTAACTCGAAGTTAGTAAAAATCATCGATTATTATTTATATAAAATAATACTAGTACAGGAATTTTACTTATTATTTAATTATATATTTAAAAAAATTATATTTTAAAATTCAAAATTAAAATTTAAAATTCTCAAATTATTGAAAATATTTACTAATAATTTTAGTATTAAACTTTAATTATTTTCTTACCTACAATACATTTAGCAACTCAATAATCCAACCTGCAACAATTTATCATGAACAAAATATATTATACCTCCAAAGATATACAATATTGAACAAAATTTTATTTTTAATTACCTTGTTTTTATTTATGTGCTGCTATTCATCAATACTACTTCATTCAATTTTTAATTTTAAATAATTATTCATGTATATATTATTTCAAATTTATAATCGAATCTCCCATTTACTTTCATAAAATTTTATTTAAATTTATTTCATAAAAAATTCACCTTCAATTTACATTTCAACAATTTACATTTAATTGAAAAATATTTGCAACATTCCCAAATTATTTCATCTTGTGTTACTACAAACCATATTTTAATCTGCTTTTATATCATCTTGAAATTTTTTACTTACTTCAATTGAATTTTTATAATTTTTTACCCAAATTTTTTAAAATAAATTTATCCCCTTTCAAATTTAATTTACTGAATTAATTTCTATTAATTATTTTTTGTCATCAAAACATCACACCTTTGTAAAAAATCACATAAATTTTATATGAAAAGGACATGAAATATTAATATTTTAAAAACTAACAGATTTATAAATTTGAACATGTTCATATATATTTTTCAACTGAGAAATTATTTTCATATTATTATAAATTTCAAATTATTTCCTTTATTATTTGCAGTTAAAGCCATTTTGAAAATTTATGTTTACGTTGCACTCTCTCCATAATGACTCAAGTCATTCAAAAAGTTTTAAAATCAATTTAATTTATCTAGAGTCCTTTTACAATACTTCATATTTAGTTAAAGTTTACTATGAAAATAAGAAAATTATGATTTAAAATTTTTCTTCTTGTTTATTTAAAAATTTTAAAATCTTGAATAAAATTAATTAATTAAAATTTAAAGACGACCAAAGACAGTGCTAACTTGTTTTGCCAGTTCAATTCCATGGGAATCCTCTCCTCCTATCAGCTCTCGGTCCGGTGTTTTGGTCCTGGATCCGGTCTGTCCTTGGTCCGGGGTAGAATCTCCCTCTCGCTCTCACTCCGTGTAGGTCCTTTTTGGTTTGGCCACAGGGGATGTCTTCTTTGTCTTGATGTTTATATTCTAATCAGATCATATTTTTATATAAATTTGAATAGGCCTTTTGTTTAAAGTTTGTTTTTCTCACCCTATTTTCTCTAATAAATTTATAAATGTTACTTTGCTAAAATTTTAGTTAACTTTTAAACTCCATTTATCTGTTCTCAGTAATCATTTCGGCATTACAAAACCACTTACGCCTACTTACACATTGTTCATTTTGCATTTAAAATTATTTTTATAGTTTAGCATTCATGTATCAATGCACAAGTATTTTTAACATTTTGAAATCAGAAAGCAATTGAAAACAGATGTTAAATGTTCAGTTTAAGGGGAAGTACAACTAAAAACTTGCCGGAAAAACATGAATTCTACATCTTGGTATCACCACTAGTCTTTAGCCGCACATATTCTATTAATCACTCACAGTTTAATAACAATTTCGAGCCTGACATTCCACCTTCTTTTGTGTTGTTTCCAGACTGCCCTAGCCTTAGTTAGCGTCTCTTCAGCTAGCGGCTTTTGATATCCTTTACTCTGCAATTATTTAACCAATCGGTCCAAATCATAAAATAACTGGTGTTTTATTTTCCCACTCCCGTCTTCTTTATGAACAAATAATCTGTTTTCACTTCAATTCCTCTAACTTTGTATTGGTGCGATTTAACAGTTTTTTTAAATCTTTAAATTCCTCAGATTTTTTCTGCCAATCACATTGAAGTGTCGGTGGTGTTTCTATGTGAAAATTGGCATTTGACTTAATGCCGGGAATATTCCCAGTGGGAAGGGAATTTTTAAATGGGAATATTTACAGGGAACTTCCTGAAGTTTTTATAAGTTTCCAAAATGAGGGAATTTATGCGAATTTATAGAATAAACTCATTTAAATGGATTTTATTTGTTTTTAAACTGTTTTGGAACCTTAATTGGTTCTAATGATCAATAAAAAAATCAAAATAATCAAAAGTATTGTGATATAACACCGCAAAAACTTTTATTTTATCCGTAATACAAATTTTGAGAGCAGACTAGGTTGATTATGAGCTTGAGACCCAAAATCAATTTCATTATAAGCTCAAAAAACCTGATGATATAAGTTATGAAGAATACTCAAGTTATATACACTTGCTTTGTTCTGACATTTTGGAAAGCGAAACTGCTCGACAGTTCTTAGCAAGTGTCATTGAAGTAGTAAAAAAAATCAAAAAGTAATCTTTTGAAAGCACTTTTGATGAAATTACCAAAGAAGAAAATCCTATAGACAGGTTGTCTCTCAAGTTACCAGGAAAAACAAGATGGGAGAGCTATCTGTTCTGTTTGAAAAGTGTGCAGCGAACAAAGTTGTACTACAAACCTTAGCTGTGAATGCAAAGGCCGATCTTGAACCTGCTTTAAAAAGAAGGTTGTTAGATGATGCATTTTTTTGGCCAAGAGTTGAGAGCATGGTATCACTCATAAGCCCAGTCGTACACTTAATAACTTCAATTGAGTCAAACGCACTGCAAGTACAATCGTGTGGTGAGGAAGTTTCATGAACTAGCAACAGTTCTAAAAAGAAAGCTACCCTTGTCTCCCCTTCTAGTGCAGAAGAATAGAAAGAGCTGACAAAATTCACAGAAAGGAAAGACTTTGCCATTGGACCAATTCACATGGCTGTAAATTTGCTAGACCTCAAAGTTCAGGGCAGCAGTTTGAAAACTGCCCAATTTCTGGATGCAATCAGTTTTGTTTGTGACTCTGCCGAACAAATGAAATTCAATGTTCCTAAAGTGCGAGAAAATTTGGCCGACTATAGGGACAAAGAAGGCTTATGGGCCTGAAAGTTCTTATGGGAAGGGTTTGATAGAACAACGACATCAACCAATATTGAAATAAGTCCATTGTTATGGTGAAGGACTCTCCGGGGAACTTGTGAGCTGGCAGATATACCGACCAGTCACCTCTGCAGCCATAAAAAGAACATTCAGTACCTTCTCTTGTATCCATAGTAAGAAAAGGAATAGTCTTACTTCAGATAAAGCCGCTAAACTGACTTATCTAGCACACAGCTGGAAGTTCATGCAGCCTAGAACACCTAAAAGTGGATCTAAAGCTTTGGGAAGCTTCGAAGAGAAAAACACTGATATGAAAATTATGGAAGGCCAGGATGAAGATGAGGAGGAAGAGGAATTCAGGTTAGGAGTGAATAAGTAAGAAAATGAGAATGAATTTGGACTTGATGATGCGGTGGAAGATGATGAAAACTAAATTATTAACAACTACACTCATTTATTGTGCACCATTCAATAATTTATACCAAATAAAGTGTTAATACAGACATATTTGTTTTTTTCTTGCAAGACCTGATCTGAACAAATAGGGAAGATATTAAATCTAATTTGAATAATTAAAATTATTAAACATAATATTTTGGATTTAAGGTTTAATTTAATAAGTTAAAATGACCTATTAGTAATTTGGGAGTATTTTGCACGATTTTATAACAAATTTGCAAGAATTGGTAATAGGTTTAAAAATTTGATAGTTTTCTTTGATGCTAGAAAACATGACAGTAATCCACCAAGCAATCATGTGGTATTCAATAACATTTAAAGACGGACAGAGCCAGTTTACTCTTTAAATAAACAAGTATCAAAATTTTAAAATTTGTGTGTAGGACTTAAGACTTAAATCATTTTTATTTTTTAATATAACTCTTTTTAAATTGATTTATATGTTCATATTAATAGATTAGTTGTAAGGGATCAAAAAAAAAAAATATTAGGGTGTCCACTAACCTATGTGCTTAAGAGAAAATCATAACATCCCATAAATTTCTGGAAATTTATGAATATTGGGAATATTCCCGGTAATATTTCTTAGAAATTTTTCCCCAATTATAAATTCTCGGGACTTTTACATCACTAACACACACACGTACACATATATATATTATTGATTGTTAATTTTAAAATGACTATTGAAATATTATTAAAATTAGCTATAATTATTAAAAATGTAAGTGTTTCCATAACATAAACAGCATGGCTAGGAATTTAGGAAGGTACCACAAATTAGTCATTTTTAAAAAAAACAAGTAGATTGATAGTAATTGATTAGTACCAAATCAGATTTTATGACAAAAAATATATTTTTGGGCAGTTTTGGCAAGAAAATTTCAGATTTAGGCCTTAAAATTTAAAATTATATTTCTTGATTCCATCTTCAACGTGAGCTATTAGTTTTCACTAAAACACTTGTAAATATTTATTTATTCGTGCCCCAGTTTTTACATAAGCCAGACAGGGAGGTCTTTTTACACATACTACCAAGAACATAAAAACGTACTAACAAACAATAACTACCAATCAAACTTCGCCAATCATCTCAATTCCACAAAACATGACAACATAAACGTAACATCTAACCTACAAATTCTTCATAAACAAAACAGAAATAACAAACGTTACACAACCGAACAATACGAAATATACAGACACTTCAAACTACACTCTACACACATACTCAATACACAATTACATTATAACTCACAGACACTTTTTGACATCATAACTCCTAACACTCACAAAGTACACCCACACCACCATAATATCTCAACCCCACCCTAATACCCTAATCTACAAAAACCTAGAGATAAGTTACGGTCTGACTTGACAATGGGACACATCTCCCAAATTGGCCGTCCTCAACAAATATAAGTAAGTGTTACTATAGGCAAGTTTGTTAATATTTACAAGTGTTTTATTTAAATTTATTTTTAAAAAATACCACGTTCGAAGAGGAAATGTAAATTTAGGAAGCCATATTTTATAATGAATGACTACGTTTTCTTAATAGGTACATGACTGACATCTCTTGTGGGGTGTGGATTTAGAAAAACTGATGCTTATAAAAACTACAAAATGACTTACAATGTTACAAGCTAAAACATTTTTGTAGACAGTTTGCTGAAAATATAGGATATTGTTTTTATGTAGGTAGAATAAGTAAATATAATATATATATACACACACACACACACACACACATATATATATATATATATATATATATATATATATATATATATAATGAACATAAGTCAAAATACAAATACAAGAATTATAATTGAATTTACAATTCAAAGCTTTTCGTTGGCTAACAGTACCAACATCATCAGGACTATTAAACAATTCTGATGATATTGGTAGTTGATGATATAACAAATATGATATATATTATAACATACCTTCACTTAATGCTTCTCTACAGGATATTTTGACTCTTAGGAAATTAAATTAATAATCCAGCTACTTGCTTTTATAATTACAGATTTATTTTATCCTGAGATCAATATTGCATTTACAGGTAGTTCATATAATTCGTTTTACTACTCTAATATTTGCCAATAGGCATCAAGACTCTTATTTGACTATTAATTTTTTAACAATTCTAAATTTACTTTCTTTAGCTATCTAAGGATGTGTATAAGTTACTGCACTTGGTTTGATAAATTTTATATTTCAATTAACTATGACTTTTTAAGGAATTTCTAAAGTTTAAAAGATTCTTAATGTTTGTTACTTTAAAGAGTTGGCTTTAAGTTAAAATAAAAGTATTGCTTATTACTTGCGTGGTTCCTTGTTTCACTTCACTTGACACAAATTCACTTATTAATATTTTCCTATCAATTTCACTTTTATTAATTTCTCGAAATGGTTCTATTCCTTAACTGACTTTATTAATCACTCCCTTATTTTAATCTCACTTGTTACCCCTTTAATCTCCCTCTTTATACTTCACTTTCTATTTAATAATATCCCTTGCTACCTTTTAATCTCCCTCTATTAATCTCCCTTACTTTAAATTTCCACGTTACTTTGTTTGAATTTGATATTTCTTATTAAAACTGAACATTAGTTCTCCCTCGAGTCCTACAACTTGACCCTTTCGAGTACTGAAAATTGACTGCCTTCCTCCTGTTTCCCTTGGTTGGTATTCCGTATGGGTTTCATCCCCTCTTCAAATTTGATTGGCTCCCTTATGGCGCTCAAACTGTGGCTAGCCTATGAAATTTTGACACTTCCCTCACTTTCTTTTGGGCTTCGTGGGAATTTGTTGAACTTTCTTACCGGTGCATGTGTTTTTCTGTATTCTCAGGGATTCCTAGTCATAAATCTCCCTGGTCTGTGGATGTCTAGGTAAAGCCTCTCTCCCATGAACGAGGTACGTCCTGGTTTACTTACAATGAACCCCTTTCGAATTATTTTTATTCTTGACTTGCAGGTGTGTGCAGTAACTTATTTCGGCCGATAGATGTGACAATAGACTAGCGCTAGCTAGGTATATCCCACAAGTTCAAATAATTTTCTAACAGTTTTCTTAACCTAATGAATTTTGTTATAACATATGAAGTTGTTATTGATACTTGTAAATAATGTTTTCCACCACTAAGTGCAATAATTTTACCTTAGATCACATAACGTAAAATTATTGCACTTAGTGGTGGAAAAAATTATTTACATGTTATAATAATAACTTCATAAAGTCAGTGCAATGGAAAAATAATGGCACACAACACACACACACACACACACACACACACACACACACATATATATATATATATATATATATATATATTTTACGTTATCCATTGTTTTTCCGTTGCACTGACTTTATGAAGTTAATATATTACTATTGTAAGTAATTTTATCCACCATTAAGTGCAATGATTTTACCTTGTGTGAAGAGGCGCCTTTCGGTCACTTGACCATTGTCGAATCACTGATTACTTTAAAAAAATTTTTCTAATGTGGATGTTCGGTCCGTCGTGTTGGTAATTGTTGACGTCATACACGTTTCCTCTTGAGTCTTGTGTCAACAATTACCAACACAACGGACCGAACATCCACATCAGAAAAATTGAAAAAAAGTAATCAGTGATTCGACAATGGTAAAGTGACCAAAAGGCGCCTCATCACACAAGGTAAAATCATTGCACTTAATGGTGGATAAAATTACTTAAAATAGTAATATATTAACTTCATATATACATATATATATATATATATATATTTAGGTTAGTTTTGGTTGGTAAAGATTATTTAGATTTTTTGGACTAGGAGACTGACAGACTTATCTTGGTAAGAGTCCACTCTGTAGTCTTGAAATAGAAACACATAAAAGCACTTAACCAATGATATATTTCAATCACACAGTGGTCTTTGTCAATCAAAGAGAAAACACAAAAAGAAATATGAGAGAATATTTATTTATTTATTTTATTTCATTCTCTCATATTTCTTTTTGTGTTTTCTCTTTGATTGACAAAGACCACCGTGTGGTTGAAATATATCATTGGTTAAGTGCTTTTATGTGTTTCTATTTCAAGACTACAGAGTGGACTCTTACCAAGGTAAGTCTGTCAGTCTCCTAGTCCAAAATCTCTCTCTCTCTCTCTCTCTCTCTCTCTCTATATATATATATATATATATATATATATATATATATATTCTTGATATTTTACGTTATCCATTGTTTTTCCGCTGCACTGACTTTATGAAGTTAATATATTACTATTGTAATTAATTTTATCCACCATTAATCACTCAAGGTAAAATTATTGCACTTAATGGGGGATAAAATTAATTACAATAGTAATATATTAACTTCATATATATATATATATATATATATATATATATATATATATATATATATATATATATATATATATATGAGAATTTTTGGACTAAAAAAGTATTTTTCTTCTTCTGTTTTGATTTAAAAGGTCATTGTATGATCGAAATATATCAATAGTGTTTTTAATGATTGTCTATTTATTTCTAAAAGATTGCAGTTTTGGACTTTTAGGTAAACCTATTAGGTAAGGAGACCACTAGGTAAGTCTGTCAGTCTCCTATTTAGTCCAAAAAGTTCAAAATGAGCTTTAAGCTCTACTAGCACTAATTATATATATATATATATATATATATATATATATATATATTCTTGATATTTAACGTTATCTATTGTTTTTCCGATGCACTGACTTTATGAAGTTAATATATTACTATGTAAGTAATTTTATCCACCATTAAGTGCAATAATTTTACCTTGAGTGATGAGGCACCTTTCGGTCAATTGACCATTGTCGAATCACTGATGTTTTTCTGTTGTGGATGTTCGGTCTGTGAAGTTGGTGTTTGTTGACGTTACCGCACTTTTTCTTGATCTGTGTGTATATTTCTATATAGTATGTCTTCTGTATATGTTGTTTGTAGATTCATTAAGTTGTTGTGTATGTTTTTATAAATGTGGTATTTTTCTAGTGAGTTTAGTTCTATTGGGCTGTAATTTATTTCCAGTATGGTTAGGTTATTTTCGTAATTTGTTATTTCGTGTTTATGGGATATTAGGTGTGCTGCAACATTTCATACTTTAGAATTTTTGTTTTTGAATGCTCTATAATGTTCTTCAAATCTTATTTTAAATGTTCTGGTTGTTTTTCCTATGTAAAAAGCGTTGCAGTTGTTGCATGTGATTTTGTAAATTCCTGATAGGTTATGTTTTTCTGAATTTGTTATGTTGTTTGTGTTATTAAGATATTTTATTATTTTGTTGTTTGGTTTGTAAGTTGGAGTGTAGTATTCTTTGTTGTATATATTTGTCATTTTTTCTATTTTGTTATTGGTGTATTTATATTTTAGGTAGATTTTTTTATTTTCATTATTTTCGTGTTCCGGTTGTAGTGTTGTGTTGAGGTTAGGTTTTTTTGTGAATTTATTGTATATATTTTTTATAATGTGTTTGTTGTATCCATTTTCTATTGCTATTTTTGTAATGTTATCTAATTCTTCATTTAATTTTTGTTTGTTATCCTGTGTGTATTTTATTGCTTTATTTATCATGTTACTGTAAGTGTTAATTTTGTGTGTCCAGGGGTGGTTAGATTTGTAGTGTATTGTGGTGTTGTTGGAAGTAGGTTTCCTGTATACTGTAGTTTCTATTTTATTATCATTTATATTTAAAGTAATGTCGAGGAAGTTGATTGTTCTATTTGTTTCTGTTTCAACGGTGAATTGTATGTTTTCGTTGTATGTATTTAGTTTGTTTAATATTATGACGTGTTCGTTGTGAATGGTAGGTTGGTATATTACAAGTATATCGTCTACATATCTTGTCCATAGTGAGATATTGTGTGTGTTTATTATAGGTTTAATTATTATTTGTTCAAAGTGTTGTAAATATATTTCTGACATGACAGATGATATGGGTGAACCCATGGGGAGTCCTGTTGTTTGTTTATAATATTTATTGTTAAATTGGAAGTAATTTTGGTTACATATGTGTTTGGTTAGCGTAATGATACTATCTATTATGTTTCTTTTTTCGTTATTGTGTATCAGTTTGTTTTTTATTATTTCTATGGTTTCTTCTATTGGGATACTAGGGTACATGTTAGTTATGTCATAACTTATTATTTTTGTGTTGCTGTTTGTTTTTATCGTTTTTATTTTATTAATTAATTCGTATCCATTTTTTTTATTGTATGTGTTGTTGATATGTATTTTAGATCTTAGGATTTTGTCTAGAATTTTTGCGATTATGTAAGATGGTGCTGTTGTGAAATTTATTAGTGGTCTAAATGGTGTGTTGGGTTTGTGGATTTTAGGTATCCCTGATAATACTGGTGCGCATGGTTTGAATGGGTATAATCTTGTGTGGTATTTTAATTTATTGTTATAGTTTAGGGTGTTACGGTGAGTGACTATTAAGTTTTTTATTGTAATAAGGTATTTGTTAGTTGGGTCTGGGATTTGTTCGTATTTATTTTCTTTTATGTAGTTAGTCATTGAATCGATATATTTGGATATATTCCTAATAAAAATGGAAAAAAACAAAAAAACGGAACAATATATTAATAAAAAAGAAATTATAAAACTCAGAGAAAAACTAGAAAACAACGACTACTTAATATTAAAATCAGATAAAACAAATACTCCAGTAATAATAGAAAATACCAAATATATCGATTCTAGACAAAATCCTAAGATCTAAAATACATATCAACAACACATACAATATAAAAAATGGATACGAATTAATTAATAAAATAAAAACGATAAAAACAAACAGCAACACAAAAATAATAAGTTATGACATAACTAACATGTACCCTAGTATCCCAATAGAAGAAACCATAGAAATAATAAAAAACAAACTGATACACAATAACGAAAAAAGAAACATAATAGATAGTATCATTACGCTAACCAAACACATATGTAACCAAAATTACTTCCAATTTAACAATAAATATTATAAACAAACAACAGGACTCCCCATGGGTTCACCCATATCATCTGTCATGTCAGAAATATATTTACAACACTTTGAACAAATAATAATTAAACCTATAATAAACACACACAATATCTCACTATGGACAAGATATGTAGACGATATACTTGTAATATACCAACCTACCATTCACAACGAACACGTCATAATATTAAACAAACTAAATACATACAACGAAAACATACAATTCACCGTTGAAACAGAAACAAATAGAACAATCAACTTCCTCGACATTACTTTAAATATAAATGATAATAAAATAGAAACTACAGTATACAGGAAACCTACTTCCAACAACACCACAATACACTACAAATCTAACCACCCCTGGACACACAAAATTAACACTTACAGTAACATGATAAATAAAGCAATAAAATACACACAGGATAACAAACAAAAATTAAATGAAGAATTAGATAACATTACAAAAATAGCAATAGAAAATGGATACAACAAACACATTATAAAAAATATATACAATAAATTCACAAAAAAACCTAACCTCAACACAACACTACAACCGGAACACGAAAATAATGAAAATAAAAAAATCTACCTAAAATATAAATACACCAATAACAAAATAGAAAAAATGACAAATATATACAACAAAGAATACTACACTCCAACTTACAAACCAAACAACAAAATAATAAAATATCTTAATAACACAAACCACATAACAAATTCAGAAAAACATAACCTATCAGGAATTTACAAAATCACATGCAACAACTGCAACGCTTTTTACATAGGAAAAACAACCAGAACATTTAAAATAAGATTTGAAGAACATTATAGAGCATTCAAAATCAAAAATTCTAAAGTATCAAATGTTGCAGCACACCTAATATCCCATAAACACGAAATAACAAATTACGAAAATAACCTAACCATACTGGAAATAAATAACAACCCAATAGAACTAAACTCACTAGAAAAATACCACATTTATAAAAACATACACAACAACTTAATGAATCTACAAACAACATATACAGAAGACATACTATATAGAAATATCATACACACAGATCAAGAAAAAGTGCGCGTAACGTCAACAAACACCAACTTCACAGACCGAACATCCACAACAGAAAAACATCAGTGATTCGACAATGGTCAATTGACCGAAAGGTGCCTCATCACTCAAGGTAAAATTATTGCACTTAATGGTGGATAAAATTACTTACATAGTAATATATTAACTTCATATATATATATATATATATATATATATATATATATATATATATATATATATTGGTGTGTGTGTGTGTGTGTGTGTGTGTGTGTGTGTGTGTGTGTGAGCATGCACTTGCTTTTGCGCTTTTGTGTGTATGTATGTATGTATTAACTTTTTTTTTGTTTGATTACAGAAAATTGCATCCATTAAAAACTTCAAGAATGTTACTGAACACAGGCAAAAGAAAATTGTGGGTTATTTGTGTCTTTATTCAGTCTCGTTTTACATAATCACATCATTAATCTGCTACTTTTACTTTTTTCCAAAGTCGTTCCGAGATCGTCTGGTCTATGCAATTCCTTTATTGACTTTTCCAATTGTGTAAGTACATAAATAGAATAAATTTTAAAATTTAATTTTGTAAATAAAATTTGAACATGTTAACTGTTATGATTGTTATGTTGTTGTTATTATGATTCCAGCTGTTGGTGTGTGTCGCCATTTCTTTGTGTATTTTCTATGGTAGTACTTATGACCTGTTTTTACCTCTGGTTCCCAGCAGACAAGGTTTATATACGTAATTAAAAAAGGCTTGTGTGGCATTTTCTGGCATAATACAGTTCAAATGCCATTATAACGAATATCAACATAATGAAATTTTCAGTATAACAAATTTTTTTATCAAGTTTTGTTTGACTCGCCATATGAATACATATGTATCCCGTTTTAACAATCAATAACTTGTAAATTTTGTTATATAGAAATATTTTTTTAATACCAAAATATAATTATGGTTTCTATATGGTCATGTTTATTACCGTATTTGAAAATAAACATAAATGACTCACAATCTGTATCATTGTAAAGAATTGTACAGTACACTACAGTATACAGTACTTTAAAGTGTGTGTAGTATATTGTGTTCTAGTGAATCAGTTCATAATGGAGAAACAAGGGGTGAAAAGAAATCAGTTTACGATCAAATCTCTTGACATAACATAAAGTTTTGATTCGGGCTGGGAGAAAATTGATGTAGCTAAAGATTTTAGAATTGGATTATCTACAATTTTGAAAGACCGTAAACAGATCAAAGATGCGTCATTTGATTGAGGCTTTACACCTATTCAGAAAAAACTTGACAAGGAAGTCTATTCATGGTTACTTGATGTCAGGTTTAACAATGTGCCAATACAACAATAACAATTACAATTAATTCAAGAAATGGGTTTGGAGATTGCAAAATTATTTGGTAATAAAGAGTTTCAAGCAGGTGTGATCTGGCTTAATTTATTTTGGAAAGGATGTGGAATAACTTGTATGGCGATTTGTGGAATTAATCATTTGTATCAACAAAGCTAACGAATGGAGAACAGAAACTATTCAAAACGTTTGCAATGAGTACAGCATGGAAGTTATTTATAATTTTGACAAAACTGGCACATTTTACCAACTATTGCTGCTTTGTACATTAGCTGCTAAAAAGGAAATATGCAAAGGTGGGAAAAATTCTAAATTTCTTGTTACGCCTCTTGCATTAATTTGCTTTAATGCAAATGGAACTGAAAAATTGAAGTCAATAATTATCAGCAAGTCTTTTAAAAGTTGTAGTTTTAAAAACGTCAGCGCTTCCCATATACTTATCATTGAAATAAATGGACTTGGATGATACAACCTATTTTAAACAAATGGTTGGTGCAGTTTTACTAGAAAGAGAAAAACGAAACAAATATTTTGTTTTAGTAGACAATTGTTCAGCTCATACAATTACAAGCAGATTAGAGAATGCACATGTCTAATTTTTTTTCGCCTATCTGTACTCCTGTCTTACAGTCACTTGATTTGAAGACCTTATGATCTATTAAGATTATAGGACACTTTTACTTCGGAAAATTCTACAGAATCTAGATATATGGACACTGACGATAAAATCAATTTAAAATATGACTGGGACATGATTCCATCTTCGTAATAGTCTGTAAATGATTTGAAAATCATAAATTGTAAAAAAAAAATTTTTAATTAACCGGATGGATACCTGAAATTGAAGAATGTGTGGAGGAAAATTAAGGGACTGATTTGTGGAATGCTGTTGTTTCTGTATCAAACAATTGTACAAATTTGGGAACATTTAACGACTATCTTAATGTGGATAAAGTTTTGCTGGTGAGATATGAAACAAGTGACATTAAAATTGTGGAAAATGTAAAGGGAACAGCGTCAACTTCTACATCAAACATCTGCAATTCAAAAAGCATTGAAAGTGGAGAGGAAAAAACTTCTGCAAAAAAGTTTCATTTGAACAAATGAATAAAAGCTTAGATACCATTTACTGGTACCTAACTCCTCTACATGATTTTCTGTTAATTTTTCAAAATTTTGATTATGTTAAACAATTTATTTTAATAAACGAAACAGTAAAAATAACAGACGTTTTAAAAATAAACCTTCAAGTTAGGTTCATATTTTAAATGAGAAAAACTTGTTTTTTTACATTATGTTTTTTTCATTATTTTATACTTTGCCACAAAATAGTATTTATTGCATTGAAGTTCACTCCTACACAAAACTAATTTAAAAACATTTTTTGTGTGGTTCATGTTTTGGTTGTATTTTATTCTCCATTTGATCTATTGTTTTGTACCACTTAGTGCAATACAAAATGTTTATGATGTAAACCTTCAGAATATTTACAGTAAAAATATAATTTAGAACACTGACATGCATATCACTTGTCTTACACAAAGTAAAAGTAAAGAATTTCTTTTTAATACATACTGTATTAATTTTAGCAGTTATATACTTTAAAAATTAATTTTTTTTTAGTACTACAATCATATTTTAGGTTTGGACTTGTTTAACACTTTAGCTGTCATGTCAGGACACAATTGGCCCGACGGCCCAGTAGACATTGTTGTGGTAAACAATGTCTAGTAATGTTTTATGTTTATTACTACTACTCAATCGGTGTTGCTACTTTTGGAAAAATGAATGCACAGTATTAAACAACAAGGTTCACACTACTTACAGATATAGCTACGATGGTTTTTGTTTGATAGATTAATGCTGACAGCACTTTAAACATGATGTTATTTAGGAGCTTTTCGTCGAGGGTTACGGCCTGAGACATATCTTAACAAGTAAAGGGAAGTTGAGTTGATTATTCCCATTTAACAAGTTGATTCGTTGAAAGAAGTTTATCTCTATATACTTTCATAATAAAATAAATAGTTTTGAATAACATATTATATTGATTTTCACTATTGTTTTTAAAATTTCACAAAACTTGAAAAATAAGTCAGAAACATTGACTAAATATTTAGTTGTAAAATAATTCTTAGAAAAACGTATTGTTGAAGTTAAGTACAAACATTGGTACACTTGAATAAACTCATCTTTACTAGGAAGTATATTATAACGTAAATTCCTTAAAATGTAAATGTAAGTTTCGAAACTTTTACTTGTTATGAATCTTGTGTAGTATTTATCAGAACTGAAGCATTACTTATCAGACAGAGAATATGTCTACACTTCCGTTCTATATAAAAAATATTTATAAACTCCCAAATCAATCACATGTGACACGTAAACATGTCATCGTGACAAGCGCCAAAACACTTTTCTCGCCAGTCGGCTTATTATGTGTGTAACCGGAACATGAAATTGTGGTTTTGTTGTTTATTGTTTACATACAAAAAAAATATTAAGACATTGTTGCACAGATAAGAAAATATAAATACTTCAAAAACAATTTCGGGCCAATTGATGGAGTTTATTTATGTATCATTTACACTATAAATAAAACTATGTCGGGCCAATTGGCACGTTTTATATATATTTTTATATGAAACATATTTTTTACTTAGATATGATAGAGGAATAAAAAATAAGTACACATTGTTTAAAAATAAACTTATACAATTTAGGCAATTCTTCGGGAAAATGCCAATATTGTGGCAGGCAGCTAAAGTGTTTACTGTTAACATTTTCAAATTACTGCAACCCTTCTGTATTGTTAATTTTTCTAGGCTCAAATTACTTACTTTGTAAAATATTCTAGATACTCTTTAATATCTGGAGGAAAAACTGATATAAAGTTATTTTATTTTTGCTTGACAAACAATTACATAGAAATTATTTCAACTTTTTAAAGGCTAACTTCTTAGTTTGCATGTAATTTAATGGCTTTAGCAATTATAAAAAAACCAATAACTACAAAATATGCATAAGAATTATAAATTTGTGACCATTTTCCATTTCCCAGCCTTGTAGAACAAGCTTGAATATTATATAGATATTTTTAAATATAGAATTGAAATGGTATATTGCTAATATTTGTTTACATTTATGTATGTTTAAAGTGTTGACATGAAATATTTACACACACTTTTTTATTTCAGTGTAATATTAGTGAAGAGATTAGTAACTTGGTACTATAATCGCCAAATTACATATAACGAAGAAAAGCTGTCCGATTTGAAAGCAGAAAAAAAACAGATGTTAGATAATGTAATGGACAAAGAAACATATAAAGTTGCTAAAGAAATTTTGGAAAAATTTGCACCAGAAATGCTGCGGCGATACACGGTATTTATTATATTAGTTTTTAATTAAGACTTTAAGTTCTGCACTAATATTGTTCAGTTAATACAAAGTCATGGATTTTTTATGAAAAGATAATTTATTATATGCACATATATAGTACTGTACAATTCTTGTCACATGAAATAAACAAGAATTTTTATAGATTTCATGAATCAACTAGAAGATATCAAAGTTGTGTGTTTTATCTTTCAGTCTCATACTGTCCTTGCTTAATCTTTTCAGTTTAGTTGAAATCATTAATAATAAAATGGTAATAACTCGTATACATTGAATGCACTACACTAAAATCTAAACATAAGTAAATAACCTTTTCATGTTATGACTAACCCTAGCAAAAATCTGAGTGGTTAATTCTGCCTAATAGATTCCAATAATTCTTGCAGAAACTTCCATGAATTACCTAATTCACTCATTATCCTCAAAAATTGTTTATTTAAGTTTAACATTTTGAAAGAGACCTTTATATGTGTTTTATGAGTTTTTTCATTTTTCTTTGTGAGAATCCAAGATAAAAAGCACTTGACATTTTAACCCTTAGCACTCGACTGTCGGGGGAGCCCTGCCAAGCGTATATTGCAGTTTACTCGTATGTCGGGGGTCACCCGACACGATTTTCAAATGGCTATAACTCGTCTGCGGCGAAGCCCACGACATTCAATCTTTTACCGTTTGGTGCTACACTCTATTGAAAATAATGTGAACTACGTTGAAAATGCCTAGGAATATGTGAGTCATCACAAAATCTAGTTTGCCGCTACGTTGTAAGCTACAAGTAGGTTACAGTTTTGCCGGTTATTTGTTTACTCGTACTTTGCCGTGGCTTCACCCCCAATTAGTGATTCTGAAATTCCTGCTTTTACTTGATCCTGATTTATTAGAATTTAGTTCAGTTTCATAAACAAAATAATTAAATAAACAGGTATTTGTAAATATAACCAGTTTATGTGTGGTGTAGATTTAGCTGATCAATATAACGAACCGTGTAGTTTTATGAGACGAAAAAATAAATGGTGGAGGAAAATGTTTTTCTGGCTATTAGATGTAGCTGTAGTAAATAGTTTTATTATCTATAATAACACAAAAAGGAAATGAGAGAAAATCCTGTTAAACAAAAATAGTTTTGCCAAAACTTGGTGAGGGAACGCATTGGTGATATCAGGAATAACCCGTATAGTGAGAGGGGTCGGCCATCAACTACTGACAAAGAAGAAAGACTGAATAGGAAATTACATTTAATCTTTTCCAATGAAAAAAATAGTTCTAAGGATTGTGTAGTTTGCAGTAACAAGAATATAAAAGAAGGTAGAAGGGAAACAGTTTTTCACTACAAAACATGCGGCAGAAAACCAGGACTTAATCCGGAAGACTGTTTTCAAAGATATCATACTCTGCAAAACTACAAATTAGATAATAAAATCATGTACATACAGTATTAGTGAATAAAAGCAGCTTAGTTTACTAAAATCATGCAAGAGAAAAGAAAGTTTTCCATAAACAATAATGCAACTTGCAGGTGAGGAATTTGTCTCAATTTAATTACAAGTGGGGAAGCAAAGCATGTTACAAAAATCCGAGCGCTAAGGATTAAGCTGTTTTATCAGTATCAAGGTATTAAATATCAAACAACTATTATAATAAATATTACAGTATAACGGGTTAGGTTTGTTGGGGTATGTACAAAGTATTATCCCTAGGTAAATACAGGTTTAATATTTTACAAAGACGTTATCATAAACAATTTAAATAAATTCCTAAAGTTCGAAAGAAATTTTTACCCTAAACTTCATTGATTTTTTAATAAACCTCTATACATTTGTACAAAGTTGATTATGATTTCGTATAAAATTGAGATTGTATATTATAACAAAGCAGACTCCAAGACCTTAAATCTACTTATTCTTCAATAAATGTAAAAGAGTAATATTTATCAAATTTAATTTTATCTAGAATTTAATAAGGTTTCTAATTAAATTAAAAACTGTAGAATTATGATCTGCAGTGTCTATGTTCATTGTGGAGTAAATTGTAATTAGTCTGAAATTAGTTAAAAAGAACAAATTCCTTTCAATATTTTTGGTTTCAGGACTGAATTTTGTATGTAAAATATAGATCTTTATGGATCTACAATTGACATGGAATAATATGTTTCATGATTTGAATTCAATTTTATAGGAAAGTAATAAATTTAGATTTAATTTTAAAAATAATGTGCCTAAACATATTTTTCTAAAGATACTTATCTGAATTAATAATTGTAAGATACTATTGTAATTCAAGGTTCTTTATCTAAAGTACAGCATAATAAGCCAGACCTTGTCCTTGATTTAAGTGATTTTACTATCCATTTTAAATTTGGGAAGTGAAAATAATCAATTAAAGGATGTTACTATATCACCTTATCTAATTATAAATTTCTGTAGTAAATACCATTAAACTTTAATGCTCAATTTTATTAGTGAGATTTAAAAAAATGAGAGTGCTTTATAGTAAATTTATTAAAAACAGAAGACATGATTGTTGGGAGAATAATTCTCAATTTCGAAAATTATTATTTTACTATAAATTATAACATAATTATCATATTTATGTAGGTATATAGAATTTATCTGACTATATAATAAATGGTTTAAAAATATTGATATTTTAATATTAATAATTGTAACAACTAAAAACCAGACTTTTAAACAAACAAATAAACCCTTTATGTTTTTACTTCATTCTATTTTTATAAGTTCTAACCTAAATTTCAAACATATTTCATATATGAATAAAAATTATAAAAGTTTTATAAAACTGTTACTAAAATTTATTGAATAACTGTAATTTTTTCATCATACTTATACATTCTCAATTTTGAAATGTATTCAAAATTTAACAATAATCGAAACAATTAACACAGTGATTGCTGAAAATACAATGATGTTCCCAGAAAGGCTAAATAAGGAACAAGAATACTTGCTCCTGGGTCCCTTTAGGGGTTTTAGGCTATATTGTTGACTACGAAAACTTTATATTTAGCTTGAGGTTGCTCAAGTAGTTTGAAATAATTGTAGATAGTAAAATAATATTGCAATAAAAATTTTATATAACTTTTTTGGTATTAATTTTTATTCTTAGAGGAGTTTCACCAGGCACCATAGCCTTCTATAAATAATATTTCATAAATATCAGCTTATATTATGCAGTTTGGAACATGCCTTTCACTATATATTTTATAACTTTAAAATTTATTACAAAGCTGTTAACATTGTATTTTATTTATTTTGCATTTAAATTAATTTATTTGCTTAACATTTTATACAAATCTTCTAAAATTATTATTTAATTTAATTTAGAATTTCAATTGAATTTTTAGTTTAAATAATTGTTACTTGAATAGATTAAATAGATCTATTTTAAATAGTTTGCAATTAAAGTGAAAAGATATGTGTTATTAAAATAAAGCGGGATCGTATAATTTTAAATTAACACATGTATAGTGAATGAAATTATATCATGTTACTGGGTATTTTTAGTATATTTATAAAGATTCATACTTTTTGTAACTATTATTGTACAAAGAAAATAAACAAAATATCAAAATAAAAGAGACAAAATGAGCTTTCATAAAATATTTACTTTTATGTACTTAAATCTACTTAGAAAAATTGAGTAAAAATGAAACAAAAATTAAGAGAAACAGATGTAAAAATCTCTTTCCTAATTGGTTTACACACTTATAAATAACTTAATATTATAATTTATCACTTTGTAAACTATAGTAAATAGAATCGCAAGTAAAATTAATTTCTTTTAATCTTTATAAATATATCTGTAAATATATATATAAAGAACTAAGTCAAAATACAAATACAAGAATTATATTTGAATTTACAATTCAAAGCTTTTCGTTGGCTAACAGTACCAACATCATCAGGAATATTAAACAATTAAAATTAACATATGTGCAAATTAGATCAAATAAATAGTTATGCCAAATCAATTACAATGCTGTTATAATTTTTTTATTTTTTTTTATTTTGCTGCCCTAACATTACAAACACTGAATATATTATCAAATTTAGATTTTACTTGTATTTGTTAATTTATCTACTCATTATTAGAAAAAACTTAAAAAGATAGTTATAAAGAACATTTTAATGCATATAAAAAGCCAGAAATTTATAAATCAAAATTTGCTAGTCATTGTATTAATAATAATCACTTATTTCCTAATATAGATAATACGATACTTGTAAAAGAAATTAACAAAGGCCTAAGAATGAATATTTATGAAGCTTTAGAAATACATAAATATAAAACTAATAATGAGTTGATAAATGAACAAATACAAGTAAAATCTAAATTTGATAATATATTCACTGTTTGTAATGTTAGGGCAGCAAAATAAGAAAAAAAAAAAAAAATTTAACAACGTTGTAATTGATTTGGCATAACTATTTATTTGATCTAATTTGCACATATGTTAATTTTAATTGTTTAATATCCCTGATGGTGTTGGTACTGTTAGCCAACGAAAAGCTTTGAATTGTAAATTCAAATATAATTCTTGTATTTGTATTTTGACTTTTGTTCTTTATATATATATACAGGTATATACGATGATTTTACATCAAGTTAGGAACTGTGCCGAATTTATTGATGTTTTACCAGGAATGGGTTAATGAACATAACCTAATACTTTATTGGGGAAATCATACCTAATTAAATGCATTGTTCCAACCTATACCTGTAGTAATCAGGGTCGTCAACCAAATTTAATCTATTTAGGAAGAGGGAAATCAACTTATCTTAATCAGATGTATAATTATTTTTTTCTGAGATGTGTAGTTTAATTTTAAATGCAATTCTTACATTTACAATAAATTAATTGGTATTAGAGTTATCTAAAAATTAACAGTTTTTTAATTTTCCTCTGTATTTGGCATCGAAAGTATGCCTTTTCAGTGTCTAGCAGTAGTCAGCAAACATCCATTTATTTCATTTTCACTGATAAGAAATCATATATCTCTTCCTTATTTAAGATATCTCGATTGAAATGTTTCCATTGCTCATTATTGACCACATCAAGATTGTCTGGAAATAAATCGAGGCAAGAGTTTAAAATGTGCATTTTAAGGAAGATGTTCCACCCCAAATTTTTGTATCTTTAGAACGCCTATAATTTCATGACAGGTCTGGGATTTGGGATTTCCTAAGAAATGTTTAACCAGCCTTTTGATGATTTTTTGTTGCTTGAAAATTGTGTCAATTATGAAAATTCTAAATTGGGGACCTACAAAAGCTCCTACCTTAATTTTAATTTTATTTAAATGTTCGCTGTGGCCGTCTCCGATCGTAGAGTGTTGGCATTTTATTCGGATATGTTCTCATCTTCCCCAGTGTTGTACAAGACACTCAATTGAGTGTTGCAGCGTCAAGGTGACATATGTCTAATGTTTTATTTACTTTGGTTGAAATTACCCACGATTTTTGTGTCACTAGTGTCAGTGAGAGTTTAATGCATGACCGTGGCTGTGTATGACATGGTTCCCGACATGGAAGGTGTGTCTGAAACTTCTAAGGACTGTTTATTTAATACCATTGATGCAGTGGAGTGTACTAGAGACCAATGATGCAGTAGAGTATACTAAAAACCAATGATGCAGTAGAGTGTACTAGAGACCAATGATGCAGTAGAGTGTACGAACGAGGCTTCTGATTATGCGGAGTCTGAGGCAAGTGATGATAACCATCATTGACCTGGATCCAGCTGAAGAGGATCCCGATTGCGATCGTGAGGAACTGTCTGATTCAAATTTGGAACAAGAAATAGATTATAATCCTCAATGGGCACCTAGTACATTAGCCCTTTGCAACTTTCCGTTTACAAAAGAATATAAATTTATCATTCCATTCCTGAAAATCACCCTAGGACTGGATCAGACTACTTCCCGATTACATATTTTTGGAAAATATTGTGAAAGGTACTAATAGCTATTGATAAGATGTGTATGGTAAACCAAATCTCATGCCACTATCAAGAATAAAAAACTTGAAAGAGTTGATCGTACCTGAACTGTAAACATTCATAGGTTTACTGATTCATACAGGATCGTAAAAATTTTTATATAATTTTAATTAAATATCTTAAAAGCTAATTTGTAATTTTTATTTCATGAAATAGTGTTTATTTATTACAGTTACAAATGTGAACTACGTGCATAACTTCAAAAAATAAAATACTTATAATTAGGTAACGCTCGTAAATATCTGCCGTCTCCGATCGGAGACAAAATGGCGGCCTAGTATTTTTTTTAAGGCTCAAAATTAATTTTTATGGTCATGTTCTTTTATTTCTAAAGCAAAACCATCAAATTAAATTTTAAACAATTTTAGCACTTTAATAACTTTCACGCTAGAGGTCTTTCCGAACGAACGTGTTGAATCACATTATGTACTTCAAAGTTTTTCATAGTAATTTTCTTGGAAAAGAATTTGAAATTTTTCATACACTTCTTTTATATCAGTTCTATAATGTCACTAAAGGAAGATTGTTATCATTAGACAAAAGCATAACCTCATTAAAAAAGCTTTTGAGAAATCAGTGAATAGTCTCCATTGAGATGGAGACTGTTTGTGACTAAGAATATCATTTACAGCATTAACATCAATGCAGTAAACTAAATTATTTCTCTTCAAATTTAGGAATATCTGCCTCCTTAATTTTTAGTACACTTGTAAAAGCGTTGAAAAACTAAAAAAATGACAATGTGCAAAAACTCATTTATGGAAAAAAATTGCATATAAGACACAAGAAGTTGCTTATGTAACAAAATCTGAGAAATGAAGATATAATAGTTGATATTTTGTGGAATGTAATAGACCTATGAGCATAAATTATTAATGAAAACAATTTTTTAAATAAAATTGAGTTTTCATGAGTTGGTTTGGAAAATAATTTTTTACTTAATTATTAAGTTAATTCTTCAATGTATAAACCATATTTATTGGTGTTTCAAGTATGTATATATATATATATATATATATATATATATATATATATATATATATATATATATATATTTTTTTTATTTTAAAACATATATTATTATATTTATATTTATATTAAAATATATTATATTATATTTATATTATTATATTAAAACATGAGATGTTTTAGGCCTATATCTTGCATTATTGTATTTTTCATTCTTGATGATGTTGGTACTGTTTACCAACGAAAAGCTTTGAATATAAATAAATAATATTCTTGTATTTGAATAACCTATGTTGTTTTAAAGAATATATATATAAATATAAAATACGTTTTCTTGTTTAATAATTTAAAACAACATAGGTTATTCAAATACAAGAATATTTATTAATTTATATCCAAAGCTTTTCGTTGGCAAACAGTACCAACATCATCAGGAATGAAAATTTTCATTCACAAAGATTAAATGGCGCTTCTGGACGAGACCTCCGCAATCTGAATCTGACCGCGTTTGACAAAGATTAAATTCACACTTAAGCTACTTGGAAAAATTAACAAAAATTGGTTGAGCAGTTTCCTAGAATGCAGGTTGTGGAGTGACGAGCTGGAAAAAAACTTCTGACAACTGGAAGGACGTTTTCTTAACAAAAAATGTGCGGAGAAAAACTCCATACCCCATTTTGCATAAACAACTGTATATTCCATAAGTAGGATAGTTATAGCTTGTACCTCCAAACTGTATTTTAATTATAAATATTTTAAATAATTTTCCTGACATTGAACTGAATCAACAAAAGGTTAAGAGCATAGTTTGATAGAAGCATGGTTGAGGTTAATTCTAGAGTCAATTTTTAAGCGATCGTTCAGTTAACCAAACTAATTGTTTGTATTCATTGTTTTCTTGAGAATTATTTTGCCTAATTATGGTACTTTATGAAATACTTCTAATTATATAAGGATATGGTCTAGCAAGCAGAAAACAAAAAGAACATAATTAATTAGTATTTAAGTAAATATTTAAATTCTGAAACATGTTAAAATCAAGCTCTAGAGGGTAATTGGAGCATCTTAATTGATTTATCTGATTTAAAGAGGTGTGTTGATTCTTTTTTCAGTCTAAAATAATCAATGTTGTTTGATTTCAGCCTGATGCGACTTCTAAACTTCCAGCTCTGCCAGGTGTTGAGCCGCAAAAATTAATGCCACAATTAAAAGACCCATTTTCATTTACAAGGCCTCTTCAAGTGCAATCTATTTCAGGAAACAATGCAAGCAATGGTGGAAATATGTTGCAAAGTTAGTAGTTTTGGTTTTTTTTATTTGTAACTGTCAAATTTTATAGAGTTATTTATTATCAATATCACAGGGTATCAGTTCTATGATCCCAGTGGTGTTAGGCCTACTTCAGGAAAGCATGCCTGTCCATAAGCCATGATTCTCTTTAGCTGTCATATCTACTTTGTAACTATCCAGTCTATTTATTTTTCATAATCCCTATACGGGATAGTACTTTCTTCTTCTTCTTATTATATATATATATATATATATATATATATATTGTAAAACTTAGATGAATTATTTTTTCTTGTTGAATATGTATGGTGACATAAAATAATTTTCATAAACAAGAATATACGAATATTACTTCATTTTATTGTTCATTGAAGCTTTTCGCTAATTTACATTATTAGCATTTTCAAAATATATGAATCACTGTACAGTTATGTGACCAGAGTAAGACAGTCTTACTCTGGTCACATAACTGTACAGTGATTCATATATTTTGAAAATGCTAATAATGTAAATTAGCGAAAAGCTTCAATGAACAATAAAATGAAGTAATATTCGTATATTCTTGTTTATGAAAATTATTTTATGTCACCATATATATATATATATCACTCACTCTCTCTCTCTCTCTCTCTCTCTCTCTCTATATATATATATATATATATATATATATATATATATATATATATATATATATATATATATATTGATATTTTACGTTATCCATTGTTTTTCCATTGCACTGACTTTATGAAGTTAATATATTATTATTGTAAGTAATTTATCCACCATTAAGTGCAATAATTTTACCTTGTGTGATGAGGCGCCTTTCGGTCACTTGACCATTGTCGAATCACTGTTAAAATTACTTACAATAGTAATATATTAACTTCATATATATATATATATATATATATATATATATATATATATATATATATATATCGATTTACCAACCAAAACTAACCTAAATATATATATATATATATATATATATATATATATATATATCGTGATACTTCACGTTATCCATTATTTTTCCGTTGCACTGACTTTATGAAGTTATTATTTTTAATTGTAAACAATTTTTTCCACCACTAAGTGCAATAATTTTACCTTATGTGATGAGGCACCTTTCGGTAACTTGACCATTGTCGAATCACAGAATTAATTTTCTCTATTTTTCTGGTCTGGTTGTTCAGTCTGTGATGTTGGTATTTGTTGACATCATACGTGTTTCTTCTTGAGCCGCGTGTATTATGTTTTTGAACAGTACGTCATCTGCATATGTTGTCTGTAGGTTCATTAAATTGTTGTGTATGTTTTTATAGATGTGGTATTTTTCTAGTGAGTTTAGTTCTATTGGGTTATTATTTATTTCAAGTATGGTTAAGTTATTTTCGTAATTTGTTATTTCATATTTATGTGATATTAGGTATACTGCTACATTTGATGCTTTTGTATTTTTATTTTTGAATGCTCTGTAATGTTCTTCAAATCTTATTTTAAATGATGTGGTTGTTTTTCCTACGTAAAATGTGTTCTAGTCATTACATGTAATTTTGTAGATTCCTGATAGGTTATTTTTTTTTCTGTATTTGTTTTGTGGTTTGTGTTATTAAGATATTTTGTTATTTTGTTGTTTGGTTTGTATGTTGGAATGTAGTGTTCTTTATTGTATATATTTGTTATTTTTTCTATTTTGTTGTTGGTGTATTTATATTTTAGGTAGATTTTTTTATTATTATTTTTGTGTTCAGGTTGTAGGGTTGTGTAATTTTATTCTATATGTTTTTGTATAAGGTGTTTGTTGTATCCATTTTCTATTTTGATATTTTTGTAATGTTATCTAATTCTTCATTTAATTTTGGTTTGTATTTTATTGCATTAATTATCATGTTACTGTAAGTGTTAATTTTGTGTATCCAGGGGTGGTTAGATTTGTTGAGTATTGTATTGTTGTTGGAAGAAACTACAGTACACAGAAAAGCAACTTCCAACAACATCATGATACACAACAAATCTAACCACCCTTGGACACACAGGTTTTCATTGAACCCTAATACTATACTATAATTAAGAATGTACATAATTAGTTTAAAGAACATCATATGGACATTTATTGAAAGCCTGACTCATTTTCTTTGCATACCGTATTGATATGAAAATATCTTGGAAATCTAATTCTTTTCCTTTGCATACCATATGACTATAAACATTTTTTGGAAGCCAGTATCTTCAATAGATAAAATAGTCTTAAAAACAGAAATAGGCTTGAATCTAACGGAACCTCGAATTATCGGGATTTCGAGACTCTACTGTACATATACATACATGTATATGTGTGTATATATATATATATATGAAGTTAATATATTACTATTGTAAGTAATTTTATCCACCGTTAGGTGCAATAATTTTACCTTGAGTGATGAGGCACCTTTCGGTCTTGACCATTGTCGAATCACTGATATTTTTCTGGTGTAAATGTTCGGTCTGTGATACTGGTATTTGTTGACGTTACACGCACTTTCTCTTGATCTGTGTGTATGATGTTTTTATATAGTATGTCTTCTGTATATGTTGTTTGTAGATTCATTAAATTGTTGTGTATGTTTTTATAAATGTGGTATTTTTCTAGTCAGTTTAGTTCTATTGGGTTATTATTTATTTCAAGTATGGTTAGGTTATTTTCGTAATTTGTTATTTCATGTTTATGTGATATTAGGTGTGCTGCAACATTTGATACTTTTGAATTTTCAAGTGACCGAAAGGTGCCTCATCACTCAAGGTAAAATTATTGCACTTAACGGTGGATAAAATTACTTACAATAGTAATATATTAACTTCATAAAGTCAGTGCAACGAAAAAACAATGGATAACGTAAAATATCAAGAATATATATATATATATATATATATATATATATATATATATATATATTATATATATATATATATATATATATATATATATATATATATATATATATATATATATATATTCAACTAAATGAAAAGTTTTAGATTTACAGTGAAAACTTCATTTTGTAGATTTTTTTTTTTTTTTTAATGGCGAGGTGCTATTTTATTGCTTGGATTATTATTTTTACGATATTCTGTTTTTAAAATTTTTATAAAAATGAATATATCATCTACTTTACTTACTCATTGGGATTGGGATAACAGCTATCATATGGTCAAATTTATACTATTCAATACTGCTCAGCTTTAGTTATAAATAAAAATGTTTACCTTGTGATTAGAATATTAGTAACCAATTGACTTTATTGAATTTGAATTTAGTTCTGGTTATGAGGTTTAAATTTTATAAAAAATGAGACATTGTACTTTTTTCACAATGAATAATATGCGTTTTGTATTTTTATCTAGGACCTCAACTTCCTCAGCTACCTGCATTACCTCAGCTACCTCGCCCAATTCTGCCTAAAGATAGGTCAAATATGGATAAGCTTGTGGAATTCATAATTGGTGATGGACCTAATAATAGATATGCCCTGATTTGCAAATGTTGTTCATCTCATAATGGAATGGCTTTGAAAGAGGAATTCATTTTTATAGGTAAGCTATTTTAGATTTTTGTGAAAAAGATGTATATTTCTACAATGCCTTGCCGCATTGGAGTGACCAAAGAAGTTTTTAAATGGGGTTGCTCTGTGTAGTAAATACTCTTTATATTATTTAAATTTTAAAATCTTTACTTTTAACCCTGTAAAGAGAAAGTAAATGTTTTCATACTGATTAATCATTCAGGTTTCATTTAAAATTTTTTGCGGTTGCAATTAATTTTAAGTGATTTCTAATAATTCTATTGGAATCAAAACAATAAAATATAAACATACCGTGTCAATTCAAACTGTATTTTCCCAAAGTTTTTTATTTTATGTGCTAGGGTGCCTCTACACCTAAGGATTGCCCTCAGCTTGTATTCTTCTCTTTATAGCAGAGCCTTTTACCACTAACAAAACTTTGATAATTATAACTTTGGTAATCTATATCATTAGATTATCTTGTCTGATTAAAAAAGTGTTCTTCAGGGTACTTCTTCTACTTCTTTGCACAAGCATCCAGTTTCTAGAGTAGCTGATACCACGATGGCCACGGTATAAGATTCTCGCCAGTCCCTAGTGCTTCCTGTTCATGAGAATGTCTCACCATGTTGTCACTTTGGCCCGCAGGAAGTCCCTCATTAATATGGGATACATGCAGTCGAACAAAATGTGCTTTATGTTTTCATTTTCATTTTTACAACACGGATGGATTGAAGAATACAAAATGTTAAATCTAAATGAGTATTTATCTGTCACTAGATGGCCAGATCTTACTCAAGCCGCAGTCGGACATGAAGCTTCCCTGAATCTGTCCTTACTCAAGGGTTCAGGCTGAAATTGAAAATACAACAGCCCATGGCCTCTCCTCTTCAAGATTCAGTCCAACATTTTTGGAAGTGTCTATTTGCCAAGCTGTTACAAAACATGAGTGGATATTTGGCTTTAAATGTTAGATATATATGGGATGCCGTTTTAGCTGTTTCATGCCGCTTTACCTATGCGGGTACTCATTGAAGAGTTATGTCCTTCAGGTCATTTGCAAATTCTCTTATTTTAGCAGTGTGAAAGGAGTAGTCCTTTCTGGATGAATGCAAGAGAGCCTGGAGGGCAGATCTGGAGTCAGTGAAAATGCATATTATTTTCTCCTTTGTTTCAAAGAAACTCGTCAATGCCCCATGTGTCCATATTGGAGTGTGAGTTTGCAGGGACGTATAAAAGCAGATATTAGTAGATTCATTAAAAAACACTGCTCTGGAAATTCTCTTTTTAGTGCTCTCCAGGCGATCCAAAAACTGAATGGATCTCAGTGTTTCAATTGAAGACATTCAGTGTTCGTTATATAGGCTCCAGTTATGGGGTGGCATCCTATTTCTGGGTGCCTGGTGACTGCAGAATACTCAAAACAACAAAAGCAGTTAAAAGGGGCAAAATTTGCTACAAGCATGATGGAATCTTCACAACATGTCAACTATGCACTATTCCTTGCCTGGAATGAAGAATGGAAAAACTGCGAATGAAAACACGACGAGGAAAATCATTAATATTTGAGGTCTTTCTTTGAGAATACATGTGCATGGAGATTTTCCATTTGTTCAAATTGTAGAAAAGTGGTGGTTAGTCGTCATCGCATCGGGCACTTGGGAGTTTAAAGTTGGTGTTGAGGGACGTGGTATTGACTGTGTAAAAGCCTCTTTATGCCAACTAAATATATTGAATAAAATTTGAAATTTATGATGTTTTTTCTGGTTAGTTTAATTTTAGAATAATGTAATATTAATTCTTTATGTTTTTAGTGTTTAAATGTTTAATACAGTTGGGTGTCGATTATCCGAAACTTCAATTATTTGAACATGCAAAATATGCTGAAAGAAAATACTATTTTCAAAAGTGGAAAACACGTTGTAGGGTACAGACAGGCGTGGTGTGTGACTGACATTCTTATACAGGGTGCGGCAGCATAACTTCCTTTTTTTAAAGGAACTTCCTTTGTAAAAAAGGAAGTTTTCTGCCACACCCTGTATAACAAATATTTCTTTTTTTTGCAATGGCAGTAAAAATGTACATAAATACTGTAGTACACGTACTATATATATATATATATATATATATATATAAATTTTAAAGTTAATTTATACATTTAAAGATACAGTACTATAGACCAACACATTATACATAGGTCTTTGTAATTTTATTGTAGAATTTGTTCGTGTCTTATTATTTTTTTTATTTATTATGTCTTTAGTAATAATTGTATTTAGAATACAGTAGTACTAAAGGCCTATTTCCTAGAATAACTAATTAGTTGTTGCATTACAGAAATCGGATATGAAGTTCTGTACATACAGTTCTATAGTCAACTCTAAATGTTTCCTGAAAGGTAATATGTAGCTTTTTGTACTTAATATGAAATATATGTTTGATTATCATAACACTCTCCGGTCCCAATTATTCAGATAACACTACACAACAAAAAAATATTTTTTGAATGTTTCCTACACTAAATTAGTCAATTTCTACTAATTTTGGGGTGATAAAAACGAAAATAACAATGAAAAAATTTTATTAGCTTTGGTTTTTGAGATACACAGTACTTAATCTTAAAGAGTAGTTATACTATACGTGAAAAGTGAAAGTACATAAAACAATATTGTTATGTTTCTTTTACAATATTTCAAGTACAAAATTGATTAAAAAAACATTATTCTTAGTGTTTTGACAAATAAAAGAAGTTTGTACCACCAAATTTCAATTAAGTCAATCCGATTCATTGTAAGGTCGCTATCGTTTAGCTTGTCTTTTATAAAACACTTCTGGAGCATCCCTACACACAGACCAACAGTAGTCTGCAAGCATTGCTTCATTCCAACGGCCCTGATATCTCTGTTCCATTAAGGCAATGTCTTGATGGAATCTTTCTCCATGTTCGTCACTCACAGCTCCACAGTTTTGTGGGAAGAAATTAAGATGAGAGTGAAGAAAATGAATTTTTAAGGACATGTTGCATCCAAGTTGGTGGTAAGCTTGAAGAAGCTTTTTAACCAATGCTGTGAAGTTATCATCTCTTTTGTTACCTAAAAACCCATGTACAACTCCCTTAAAGGCTTCCCAGGCTCTTTTTTCATTTCCTGTTACAATCATGTCAAAAGCAGGATCATTTACGATTTCACGGATTTGAGGCCCAATAAAGATGCCTTCCTTGACTTTAGCATCACTTAACCTGGGAAACTTTGCTCTCAAGTACTTAAAAGCTTGTCCTTCCTGGTCCATGGCCTTCACAAAGTTTTTCATTAGTCCCAACTTAATATGTAATGGGGGTAAGAGAACATCCTTAGGATCTACAAGAGGCTCGTAAACTACATTTTTCTCATTAAGGTTTAGGTCTCGTGTAGGCCAGTTCACTTTTTTATAGTGAGATTTTCTATCCCGACTGTCCCACAGACATAAAAAACAACAGTACTTGGTGAACCCTAATTGCATTCCTAGGAGTATAGCAATGACTTTCAGATCACCACAGATTTGCCACTTGTGTTGTTCATATTTGATTGATTGGAGAAGTGTTTTCATATTTATATAAGTTTCCTTCATGTGTACTGCATGACCTATAGGAATAGAAGGTAGCTGATTTCCATTATGCAGAAGTACAGCTTTTAAGCTTAGTTTTGAAGAGTCTATAAACAGTCTCCATTCAGATGGAGTGTGAACCAATTTGAAGCAGTCCATCAAACCATTAACATCAGAACAAACTACGAGGTTTTCTTTTTTCTCAAAAAAAGGAAGCAAATCTTTTTGACGCTGTCTGTACTGAGATATTTTCACATCATGTTTTAGAAGATTCCACTGTTGTAGTCTTGACCCTAAAAGCTCAGCCTTTACCTTAGACAAGCCAAGATCAAGACAAGCAAGATATATATATATATATATATATATATATATATCTGAAATACGAGCTAATATATAATTTTTATGGTCATTTTCGGTTTTAACACGTGGAAATACATTAAAATCAGCTAATTTCAACCTCGAAACAAAAACTTTGTTGTGCAGTGTAATCGACTCTGCTGTATAAGTATAATTTTAGTTCGCTCTTATTATTTTAACTATGCTAGTTTAAGTTTTTGTACCTAAACTTTTCATATTGGTTTAGTTTTAAGCACTAGTTTTTTTGACTTTTCATTTTAATTCCCTAGGTTTAGCTTAGCTACAATTATTTATTGTAATTGTTTCACCAAATTCTTCATTTGGTTTTTCATCAAAAAAGAAGATGGGAGTGGAGGAAATAATTAGTTATAAATATGGAGATTGCCGTAAACCAAAGAGTAAATTAATTTAAAAAATTGAAATAAAATTCAAGCTCATTTTATATCATGCAATATGCAGACTCTACAGAACTGGAAGGGTTAATGGCTTATATCTTTTAACAAGGGTAATTTACTACCAACATTAAACAGGTTCTGTCCTAATATTTCTGTTAGAAATATTTCTGTATATATGAGGACATGTTTTTACCTTTCCTAACATCACATCTGTAATGTACTCAAATACATATAAAAATTAATAATATTTTGGTAATATAGCCTTTAAATGCTGTTACTGTGGATTCTTGAACCCTGCCCGTCAACGACGCCCTCAGGCTCCCCGGCTGGAAGATTCTAAAAGCACTGAAATAATTGCATTTACAGCGCCCTCAGTGGAATCCGAAACAGGTTAGTCACTAGATTATAATTAAAAATAATAACCCTTACCATGCTAAAGCCTTATTTCTTACTTATTTCCCAAAATGACAATATTAAAAATTAAATGTTATTGTTTAATTTTTGTTTTTTATTCTCACCGGGAAAGGTAAAATTAAAATAAGTCATGTTAGGTTTCACTGCTCTTAATAATTTTATGTGTGTATATGTATGTACAGTAGAACCCCTAAAATCCGAACCCTTGGAAAATCCGAACATGATTTGATGAAAATCAGATTTTAAAAAAGTGTCTTAAGATCTAATGAAGTATATATTTAAAGTTTGCTACTTATGTAAAACAGGACTGAGATGTGCAATATATTGGAATTGACTCTGTAAAAACATGATACAGTGAAACCTGTCTTAGACGGACCCTGTGTTAGGCGGAATCCCGTCTATCGCAGAAAACTTTAAAAGTCCCGACTGTCGCCTATTTAATTTACCTGGTTAATAACCTTCATAAGCCGGAAACTGTCTAACGCGGAAGCGGAATAAGCAAAAGGATGAGTGATACGTATTTACTACGTCTTAGTTCTGCATAAGCCGGAAAATCTGATCATATACATGCTGTAAAAGCTGTAAACACCTTGCGCATGGCCAAATCCTGTGAAATAATGCGTTGGACATTGAATGCAGACAGACCCAACTGGTCTGCAATTTCTTCACTGGTTAAGAGTCGGTCTGTGTTCAGCAGTGTCCTCACTCTGTCCACATTCGTGTCGGTAATTGCCATCCGGAGCGATGGTCGTCTTCAACGAGCTCCCTACCCTCTTTAAACAACTTGTGCCACTCAAATACTGTGGAAAGGCTTAAGGCAGTGTCCCCATAAGCCTGTTTGATCATATCGAGGGTCTCAGTTGCCGTCTTCCCGAGTTTCGCACAAAACTTCACGGAATAACGTTGCTTTAAATTCGGATTCATTTTGTTTTTCAATGCGGACAAAAAACTTGCTTCAGTAAAAACGATGTCCTGACTCAACGACAGCCCGCAGGCGAATGAGGTTGATGTTGATCTGTTGCTAAGAGCCCCCTCCACCTTATTTGCCAGGAAGACCCCTCCACTGTTCCGTTCGCGCCAGAGAAAAGTCCTACCACTTTTGGGTGCGACCCTGTATATTCACTAGTTAAAAAATAGTTGTAGTATTATTTTTTGTGAAATATTGTAGTGTTATAATAGAACTCTAAATTCAAATATTGTAACGTAACTCCCTTTCCACATCTAGCTGAACGTCCAAAGCTTACTGTAGTGGTATCAATAGAGAACAGAGGGAGACCTTGCCACAACATGATTGTGCTGATAGTATAAGAGATGTGGTGAGGTCATTAACGACGTATTATGTTGAATGTAACCTAGATCAAATGTAGTTATTCTTGTAATAATTTCCTCTGCTTTGCAATTGAAATGTAGTTAAGGGTTTAAATAAAAGAGAGTGTTTTTGTGGTTAGGAGATTTTATTCATATAAAAATATAAATTTATGTATATAAATCTAGAGAACTTCCTAATCTTAACATCAGATAACTCCTTTTACCTTCCCTCTAACCTCTACCATTTTTAGCAACTCCATTTACCTTCTTTCTGACAGACTATTAATATCAGACCTCAAATAATCAATATTTATACAAATAACATATAGTACTATAACATAAACTATAAATCTGTGCATCTGTGACATTTGGATATTTATACACATCTGTGGTTCACTTCAGTCTTTTCTTTTTCTCTCTTTTTTGATTGATAAAGATCATTGTATGATCGAAATATTTTAATAGTGTGATATGTTTTTATATGTGTCTATTTATTTCCAAGAGATTGCAGTTTTGGACTATTGCCACTAGGCAAGTCTGTCTGTCTCCTATCTATTCCAAAAAGTCCTAAATAAGCTTTAAGCTCTAATACAACTAACCTAATATATATTAGTTTGCTAAAAATTTGTTGTATTTTTTTTAAATACATAAACATTAGGATTTTACAGCATAACCTTTTTTATGTGTCACCGAGGGGGTGACGAATTCTAGAAAAGACGAATTATGGAAGTCGTGAAATTAACATGTAATTGTTGGTAAACATAGCATAAATACTTAAATAGGTATGTAATGGAATTAATTTTGTACTTACATGATTTACGACGGCCTAAAAATTTAAGAACACTTACACAACACTATAAAAACACTAGTAGACTGCAGTATAGTACTTCATGTTACTTCATTACAAATACAGTAGGTTACTCTATTTTCATAAAAGACTTAAAAAAACATATTACATTACTTACTATGAGTAATAACACTGTTAGAGAAAACACGGTGCATTAAATCTATCTACATTTTATATTTAGAAAAAGTCTGGCATTTTTATCTTTTTGTCTTTTATATCATCCATGAATTTTGTTAGCTTTTCATCTACTTCCCTATAAGTCACTCCATTTTGTTGCCAAATGTTTCGAGAGATTTTCTCAGTGATCGAACGACTCATGTGTGGTATCGGTCTTATCTGATAGCACCAATTATATCATCCATGAATTTTGTTAGCTTTTCATCTACTTCCCTATAAGTCACTCCATTTTGTTGCCAAATGTTTCGAGAGATTTTCTCAGTGATCGAACGACTCATGTGTGGTATCGGTCTTATCTGATAGCACCAATACTACGTGACAGTACAGATGATGTTTGTTATTACTGTGACAAATTACAGAAAGTGATAAATTAGAGAGGTTCTACTATAACCCATTGTGTAGATAGAATTTTGATAACAGCTTGTTTTACTAACTTATTGTTTTAATATTCAGAAACGGATGAAGAGGTCAAAGACAGTGAAGAGATATTAGAAAATGAAGACGAAGACATGGAGGGTGATATTGACTCTGATGACTGGATTGAAAAAAATGAAGGTAAGATTTGGTAAAGATGAAAATAAATATTGAAAGTGTTTTGGGGTTTTTTAAGAAACAGTTATCACGATTCAAGGTATTTACCTTTTGTGTACAGCAGTGTGGGTTGAAGGGATTGTAAAAGTTTTTGTTGAATAAGTAATAGTAAGAAATGTAAGTGTTAAAAGTGGTATATTTTAAGACACCTAACCTCTCTAAAAAGGAAGTAGACATCTCCAATACAGTTGGGTGTTAATCACTTCCAATTGGATTTAGTTGATTTATATTTATTAAAATGAAAAAAAGGTTAATATTCTCAAATACGAAAATTGTTAGGTTGTCTTGGATTCCTACGAACACTTAGTAAGAAAAAAAATGTATGAGATATCAAAATATAGTAGAACCTTATTGTAATGTACCCTACTGTCAAGTAACAATCTGTCACATGGCATACCGGCTAAAACTGATGCAAGAGTACTGTAAATAGTATACCCATAGTATAAATATAATTATAGTACTTACTACCTTGTATGGTGATCATAAATGTTTTGTTAAACAGAAACTTTTCAAAACCATGCTTCAAAAATGTAACTGGCCTGAAAAATTAAGTTTGTTGAAACTACCAAAAAATGCATAGAGAACTGTAAATATTGTCGATGTATTAGTAATATTTATAGTAGTAACTTTTAAGTGTTGAAAAATATTTTCTAAACACATACCTGCTGTAAGGGTTACTGAACTGAACTTAGACATTTGTTTATTAAAACCTCAAAATGCTTTTAATCTGAAAACTTCTTTACTAAAAGTAGGTAAACACAAATTTGAAGCATTGTCGTTGAATTTTATGTTACAGTAGACACAGGAAATTTGTAATCTGATTTTTTAATCGCTGTAAATAAAACACTCGCTTTTAATCAGTGTATTTCTTATTAATCTTTTACAACTGTTTCTCGTTTTATTTCCATTCTAATGACTTTAAGACAACTTTTTTCTTTGTAACAGACTTATTTAAAAAAACAGTTTTTAACTCCAGTTAGTTATAATGAGGCCTTACTGTTTCATACAACAAATCAAATCTTATTATTAGGAATCTTATCTTTGACCAAGAGTTCTCTATTTAAAATAAAATATTTTGACATTAGGTACAAGAATTATGCTCTGAATAGCAATATTCTACTAATTTATTAGTTCTTACAAAAATAATTTTAACAAATGAAAAAACAGGATGACCAAAACATAACTTGTTAACTCAACTAGTCAAGTGAATTCTGTATTTAGAATGCTCTGTCAAAATAAGAAGTTTGACACAATATTGTTGAAACAGGAACTTTACAATTGAAATTTCAAAACCCCTCACAAGATATTTAAATATATAAAAAACACAATTTAGAAAATAATTAGTGTTTAAAAAATAACCAAGCTCCTTTACCAAAAGATATTATACCTGTATTTCATTTTAGAATCAGAAATAAATGAAAACATTTTATTAGAATATTAAGCTACATAATTTGGTACCATTCAAGGAGGCTGATATAAAAAAGAAATACGTTAAAATTAACTAAATATTGAATCTATATTCAATCCTTTTATAATTATACAAGTTTTTCTTGAAGATGTTGAACGGACGACGAAATCAATTAACACAATTTTCATATAATAGTAATTTTTTATATCTTTTCATGGATAACAAATGAAATAGAAAATGATTACAATCTTATAAATGTTTATTTACTCATTGCTGATCTAATTCATTGCCGAATTAAACACAAATTTAGTTGCCGTGTCAGCTTAATTGTGTTGTGCCATGCAAATATTACCATTTATATTCAACTAAATATTTTATACAGCTGTAAATCTTTTGCTTATTATTTTGAATCTTTTTTAGTTTATTATTTTTTAATTGATTATTTGTAATCATTATTAGTAAATACAAATAAAATGGTAGTTATAGTTTGAAGCTTAGGGGTTAGTAGTAGGCCCTCATTAACATTCTCGCAACAAATTTTCACTTCAGATTTGTAAAAAAATTTAACTAAAATAATTACAAAATCATATTAACATAAATTTACACCGACTTTTTAATTAGTTAATAATTTGATTTTATTGTTATACAGTTTCAAGCTCCTTTAGTCAACATGTGCTCTTTATAACATTCATATTCACATCTTGTCTCGAAAATGATTCTGTTGGCATTGCAACCTTTACAATTGCAAGATCATATCGGTCAGTTGAATTTTAATTGGAAATCAAATTATTGCATTTAAGAGTTGTAATATCAATTAACTTAAATACTTCAGATGCAAACTTGTGATTAACAGAAATGTTTATACAGGGTTATCATAAAAAAATGGTGCGGATTCAGTAAGATAGGAAGTGGGAAGATTGTAGGGAAATTTCTAGATGTTATATTGGTATCTCTGAAAGCCAAAAGTTTGTTTATATGCTTTTCTAACCTCAACATCTGTTTTTGTATTGTTGTTGCGATGAGTTTAGTGTGTTACTATGTTCTCGGATAAAGATAAAGCAAAGTGTGTCGTTTGAACATTTGTCGAGTGACTAAGGGCGCACATATTGAAATTTATTAATTATGTAAAAAAATACTGTTTGAGACGACAAATTATATGAATAAACAACATTAACTGTAAGTAATTCGGTTTTTCTTTAAACCTTGTTCAAAACCTAAACATTTTTTTATCATAACCCTGTACAACTGTAAAAGTAACCCATAAGGGTCTAATTAGACGCATGCGGGAGCAATTAGTGGTTGCTACTTAATTTTTCATGACAATTTAGTTTTATTTTGCCACAAAAACATTGTTACTTATAAAAAAATAAATATATAATTTATATAGTTGAAATTTGTTATTCATTATTTTCAGCCCTATTTAGTTTTCTATTATTATTTGTAATAATTATAATAAAAATAATAAAATGTTACTTACAGTTTGAAGTTTGAGTTAGCGTATAGGCTCCCACTAACATTGTTAACTTCAGAGGTACACAAAAATTCTCTAATTAAAAAAAATATTTTCATTAGAAGCGATAAATGTCTTTTATACTGCAGAAATGTCTAGTTTGGCACATAATATATCACTATTACTCTCTATAAGCAAACAAATGCTCTCTTGAAACAAGAACAAAAATCCACGAAACTCCAAGCTTGTCATCTTACCCACTAGGTAAATTTTATTAAGACTGTCTGAGCTTGTCCGTGGAGTGCAATTGGTTAGCTCTGCTTTTGATGAAAAGAATTAACTTTATTATTGAGGTAGATAAAATGACAAGGGCTGGACTCAAAATTTCCCAAAATGAAAATTGGACACTTTCCAAATATCAGTTTAATTGAGAACACAGTGTTATTAGAATCTATCATAGGACATATACCTGACTGGTGTTTTTGATTTGGTGTGTTTGTTTTATAATTAAAAATTATTTCAGTTTGTGACTAATACTCATTGATATCTTTGTAAGAATTTATACATATCAATATTTATTAACTTTAATTTATCAACTTTTTGTGTTGAAATTGGCAAGAAAAATATCCTTTGTTGCAAAACTGTAAATAGTGAATTCGTTATAAATAAATAATGTCACCTTCTAAGCACAATTATTTTTTATTGACCAAATATATTTTAATTGCAAGGTGAACATCCTGAGCGACATCACAGAGTTTCTCTTTGATCCTTCAGTGACTGGTTGTTTTTCAACTAAAATTTACATTAGGTTAATAGAGAAAGTAATAATGTTTAAAGGGTGTCCTTATTTATTTATTGCTAGGAATATATCTAATGAAATGTTTGTTTAATTTATTTTTGTTTAGTCTGGCCTATTTAACAACTGCTTATGCAATTAATACATTTTAGAAATATACTTTAATTAGATTATTTTTCACATTAAATTTGGCTTTTTAATGTCTGTTTAGTTATAAAATATAAGTAGTACTTTTTTTCATTTATTGTATTAGGTTGAATTTTTATAACGTCTTTCTTGTTATATCTGCATGAGTTTAAACATTCAAAAATTTACTCTACATGTTTTGCTATTCAGATAATGATGAGAATGAGGAAGGTGATGAAAAAGTGTTGAAGAATGAAGATGAAGACATGACCGTTGAAGATAAATCAGGCAAAAAGATTGAATTAGATGAAGGTAAGTTTCTTAACAAAAGCAAATTTGGGCAACAAGCCAACTTTGTTTCTTCTTCACCTATTAATTAATTTTCAGGCTCTTTTTGAATAAATTTCCCCTCTGTTTTTATGTTAGATTTTTAGCCTTTTTTTAAATATATTCTTATCTGTGATATAACAGTATGACTTTTTAAATTGACAACTGTTACTAATGTAAAATATAATTTTGTGATGAAGCAGTATTTGAAAAAACAACTTTAGAAATAAAGAGCTGTATAATACTGGTACTGTAGACACCCTTTACTTCGACCCTGCTTAAATGGGTTGCTGGAAGATGTCATATGACTATATGTCTTCTTGATTCCTAGTGCAGTATTTCACGACCACAATTTTGACATAATTCTTTGTTATAACACTGGCAGCGCAAACAGGCGACATTGCCTTTGGGCTGACAATTTTACTGCTTACGAACAAGGCTTCTCCAACTACAATTTCAATACAGATTTTGTTTTGAACCTGGGTGATGAGATCAAGTCATATCTCTTGGTCGACAACTTTATTGTCTGCAAGCAACGTCTTTCTGCTCATAGTTTTAACCGTTTTATTTTGAATGCTGGTGGCACAAGTAAAAAACATTAATTGTGTTGACAAACATATCGTAATTTTATTGACTCTTTCAACCATGTTTTATCTGGTATAGCGTCCTGCAGTAACTGAACTAGAGGGAGTAAGTATTTAATTTAAAATAAATGCCTTTATTATAGTATATTGTTGGTTATTATGGCCATTTTCTTGTTTGGTCTAAGGTCCCAAGGTGCCAAGCTAGAGGGATTATAGTATATTACATATATAAAAGCTTTGAAACTCATCTTTGAAGTTGTTTGATTTTTGTTTTACAAAACTTATTTGCAGGTAGATGATAATCATGGCAAGGTAACTAGTGGTTTTTTTTGGATTGTGATTCCACAAGTTGTGGGTTAAACACATCTCATTCATTAAACTAGAGACCATCATGTTAAACTACATGATATAAATGTATTAAACCTTATATAAAGTTCATTATTGAGTTTCCAAATAGCTTTTGTTGAAATAAAAGTAAATTTTAAAGTTTTCTAATTTAAAATAAACAGAAAACACGGATATATATACTTAAAATATTTAATAGTTAAATTGTAATTGTTTTTAATTTTTTTTTTGCTAGCCTGTAGTAGTGTTTGTTTTCACCTCCTTCACAAGACATTGTGTAACTTCACATAATATATAGAAAAAATGGAGAGAAAAACTTGAGTGTTTTAAGTTTTGTGGAGTACAGTATTACCCCGTACTTACGGGATAGGTGGGACCGAGTGATAAACGTGTTAGTAGAATTCGCGTAAGTCGGGTTATAATTTTACATACAATCGCATAGGAATCAAGTGTAATTGAAACCAATGACTAAATAAACCAATAATTTAAAAGAAAATGTGTATGTATTAAAATCCTAAATACATAATACAACAAAAAATTGTATTATATACATACATATGGCAAAAAAGTAAGTAAAAAGAAGTTATTTTGATATAGATGGCTTCATAAAATCTAGGAAATTCGTTTGAAGAATTACAGATTTTTTCTTCTCAGAGTTTCCTAGTACCTCGCTAATTTTTTGTTTTGTGGCAGAAATGCGCTCATCGTTGTATTCTATGTTTTCCGAAATTTGTAAATCTCGTTCAATTAAAATAAGGGCGTTTGTCAAGTTTCTAACTGTCATCTCATCTTCTAGCAGTTCTTGAACGTCATCATTATCCACTTTTTAAAATTTAGTTGTCTAGCAAAACCGACAACTTCTTCAATCACATCAGCAATTTCATATGATTCTGGCACTGATTCTGCTTGAGTTTCAGTGGCGAAAAAAAATAGACAAGCCTTTTTCTAAACGCAATTCAAAGTTTTTTGTGTAATTTCATTCCAAGATTGTCCAATGATTCTCAAAGCATTTAAAACATCAAATTGTTTCCAAAAATCTTCAACAGAGATCTTGTTGTTCTGTCTCAGAGATTCATGCAGATGCGCAAATGATCTTGTACAATAAGCTTTATGCTTTAAATGTTTTGATGACTCCCTGATCCATCGGTTGAAGCAAATTATTTTTGTTTGGTGGCAAAATTATCATTTTCACGCGTGTCTCGAAATTAGTTTAAGTAGTAGAAGGACAAGCAGGTGCATTGAAAATTATTAGAAATTACTTTAAAAGGAATTTGTTTAGACTGACAGTAACGTTCATTTTGAGGTATGAAATGATAACCAACAGTCCTCAAAAAAAAGCTGTCACCAAAGCCTTCTGATTCGACCTCCAAATCACGGGAAAGCTAGCTTTAGAAATATTTTTTCTGAGCGATAAACTATGGGAGGTTGCAACTTACAGTCAACAGTTGTATTTGCGTCAAATATCACTATCAATCGGTGTTGTCGACCTTAAAACCTGGAAATATTTTCAATTCATGAGCTATAAAAGTTCTCTCAAGCATTTTTTTCCAGAACAGGCCAGTTTCTGAGTAACTCGGACAGCATGATTTAAAACCACCCAACTTGGGAATCGCGTAAGATGGGGTAGCGTAAGTCGAGGTATTACTCGACTTTGTAAAGTGAGGATGGTTTTAAAATTGGTTTAGTTTTAAAATTTTATTTCTATTGCCCGGCATGTTTCTTTCTCAATATCTTTATGTCTATTCACTTTGTAACTACTGAGAAAATGTATAGAAAGGATCTAGTTTTGTCATCCAAATCTCATAATTAAAAAATGGAACTGTATTTGAAAAAATTGATTTAAAAGAGGTAAATCATCTTTTTTAATTGAAAATAGAATTTGTTTGCTTTGCCATTAGAAAGCAAGTTATTTTGATAATGAGGCATAAGTTTAGTCTTTCCATCCATTTTAGACAAAAATTAATTTGTTGTTTAATGCTCATGCTTGAACAAAACTTACAACTTTTGCAGTACTGCCTAGTACAGTCTTATTAAATTTTGATAAAATTTTTCTAGAGGCCTCGGTATGAACAAAAAAATGAAATCAATTAACAGAGGAGTCATTTCATTTATACTTGCAAAGTATCACATTCATTATGCCAGTAGAAACAAGATCTTTTGCAAGCAAAACCCCACATATTCTGTAATTTTACTCCCCTGTCTTCAGTTGTTTGTCAATTGTATGTAGAAAGCAATTTATTATATGCATATCTCACATAAGAAATTAGTTGTGCTCTACTAGAAACAATAATTTTGTATAAAGACATGCCTTTATTTTTAATTTTAAATACTACATCATTTATCATATTGTTAATTTGACAACCACAAGTGTCAATCAATATAAAATAAGAAAATAACTTAGGAATATTTCACCAAACTATATTACCATTTCTTTTATAGCTTAAACTAATACATTTTCTCTAAGATTTTTTTCATTTCAATATACAGTGTGTGGCAAGGACAAAACATGTTCTATTCCAGTAGCAGAATTATGATATTTATAAATCTAATTATTATTGTCAACGAAAATCTGAATAATGATGAATAAAGATAGTTTCAGTCCATAACAAGTACCATTGATGGCATTATAAATTTTGATTGCATCTGATGCACCAGCGCCTAACACTAGTTGACCATGTATCAGTTTTCGAAATCGAGGCATTGGGGAAGTCATATTTACTGTTGCCGCGATGTCTAGTTACAGTTTAAATATTGTTGTCAGAGGTAGAACATGTTTACCCTTTAGCTCTGTATACAAAATATTTATATTTGTTGATTCCATCTAAACGTGAGCTACTAGTTTTCACTAAACACTTGTAAATATTTATAACTTGCCTATAGTTGCACTTACTTATATTTGTTGTAGCACTTACAACAAATATAAGTAAGTGCTACTATAGGCAAGTTGTTTTAGACAAAATATTTATAAACCTGCCTAACACTTAATCGGTTGTGACATGTTTATATGCCTGCGGTAAGAGTCAAAACACTTTTCATGATACTCTGCTCTTTAAGTAGGTAAGCTAAACACATGATTGTGATGTTTTTTCATAGAGTTCTCAAAAATCATGATATAAAATATCGACAAACCCACACATATGCGGAAATCTAGTACTACAAACTGACAATAAATACAAAACATTCACATTACGAGCTAAGCATGTACTGAACGTTATGTTTGTCATTGTACAATGGATCATACAATAATCAGTTGAAAACTGATGTACACATATGCTTGGATCTGATACACTCATATCCATGCAATCACTCAATGTACTAACATATTCCTTGTCATAGACAAAACTATCTCGTCCATAGAAAATGTTGTTAGCAGGTTTACAGATGAGGATGTCTTAACATAGATTTTTGCCTTTGATTCAAGGAACTGTGGATTTTTTTGTTTGAATGTTTAGTCTGCTTGAATCTTCTTAATGTGTTAGTCTCTCATGCTCAAGCAATTGTTTTGCCTCTCAAAACTGTCATCATGATAAATGTTTGGGTCTACACTCCGCCATGCCTCTCTTGCAGGATTATGGATTTTGTAATTTCCTTTTACCCTTTTAAGAGACAGTATCTTATCCTGATGTTCTTTCCAGAGCTCCTTCAGTGAATCCCCAAATAGCTGTTTAGCTATGGCTTTTTTGCACTTATCCTCGAAGTAGCCAGAGTAGCTTCCTATCCAGAATAACTCCCAGATATTTAACGCTCTCAACATAGCTTATATTGGTATTACCAATTTCCATCATCTCCAGCGATTTAGTTTTATATCGCCTAGTGAAGATGAGTGCCACAGATTTCTCTCCTTGAATGCATAGTGCATTCTCCCTGCACCATGCTTCTGTTTCCTTGAGTGCCTCTTGAAGCAGGTCTTTGAAGACTTCTTCAAATGGTCCCCTAACAAAGATATTTAAGTCATCCGCATATCCTACCACCTTGACATCCATTCCACTGAGCGTCCTTAGTAGACCGTCCACAACAGCAGAAGGGATAACACTCCACCTTGCGGGCAGCCCTCCGAGACCATCCCATTTATCGTGCACCCTATCCAGGATGCAGTACTTATACGGTTTTCCAAGGAACTCATAATCCAATTTATAATTCCATCAGAAATCCTGTGATCCATAGCTGCTCTCTTGAGGGCCAGTCTAGAGGTACTATTAAAAGCCCCTTCCACATGAAGAAAAGCCCCAATACATATCCCCTTGTTGTTGATCTGACCCTCAATAAAGTCCACAACAGCCCAGTCTTCACTGACCTACCAGTTCGGTAGGCTAGTTGGTCCTGATGAAGCGGATACTGCTTTAGAGGTCCCTCCTTCAAATAGTGGTCCACCAGCCTTTCCAGTGTCTTTAACAAGAAAGATGTAAGGCTGATAGGTCTGAAGTGTTACCTCTGTAAAACCTTTCCTTCCCGGTTTGGGGATAAAGATAACTTTTGTTTTGAGCCACTGCCTGTGCGTGTAACTTAAGGCAACACGGACCCTGAGTAATCCTGTCAGTGGCCCTATTATTTCTTCCAAGTAATTTTGTAGTAATGCTGTAGTAATATCATCTAATCTTAAAAGGCTCAAAAGACGGAATCACCTCTCTCACCTTTTGTGCTGAGATCACCTGCCCAGCAATATTCCAGTCCACCTTTAGCCTAGCATGGCGGAGGTTTTGAGCACCGTCCCCCACAGGTCTAATATCGGCAAAACTGTTCCTCATAAGCAGACGCAGGGTTTCTTCCGGGGTGTCAGTAAAGCTACCATCAGTCTTGTTGACAAACTTAAGCTCTCCCCTCGGTCCTCTTGCTAACACCTTAAACAGTCTAGCAGTGTCACTCAGTGTGCTTGTCTCTGAGCACCACTTTTCCCAAAAAGGACGTTTAACCTCTTTTATAAGATTTTTATAGAGACCCTGGCTGTCTTTATATGCCTGCCAGGTTTCCGCCGTTTTCTTCTTCCTTGCTCTATTAAAGAGCCTTCTAGTCTCTTTCCGTCTTGGCTCTAACTCGCTGTTCCACTTAAGCTTACCACGCCCAGTATTTATTTGCGAAAGAGGGCTATTTTCCTCAAATGACGTGGAAATTGCAGTCCTGATGTAGGCATCAGTATTTTCCAGTTCGTTTGATGTACCTTACTTACCACGGAAGTCTGACATCCAGGCATGAGGAGGCCCTCACCGAGGACTTAAAACCTTCCCAGTTTGTCCTTCTCGGGTTCCTAAATCACACCACATGGGGGACAACTCCTCTCATCGTAGCAGTGATGAACCAGTGATCTGACATGGAGGGCTCATCCGAAACCTGCCAGTCATACACCCACCTTACCATCTGTCTATTACAGAAGGTGATACCTAGTACCTGCATTCTGTTTGAAGTGACAAATGTTGGCTCGGCACCTGTGTTTAAAACCACAAGGTTTCTTCAATCAAAAAGGAGCCCCTCTCCTCGCTCATTTGTGTCTGTGCTGCCCCACACCTCATTATGAGCATTGGCATCACAGCCCATTAAGATTCCTATATTCCTCTCCCTGCAGTACCGAACTAACTTACGTAATTATGCAGGGGGCGATTCTCTATTGTAGGCACAGTAAGTGGAGAGTCTACTCCCTGCTCCCACTTACCTCTCTTTTACCTCGAATTCTAACCACCACAAGGTCCCTAGTTGAGAATTCTTAAATCAGCGTGGCTTCTAGTCCTCTGACTATCATTCATGCTCTGTGCCCCTCATGTTCCCCACTTGCGTAGGTGCGCCCAGCTGTAGTCAAGCCCCTTATACGGTGCCTGACCAGCCACGGTTCTTGCACTAGCGTAAGCACTGGTAATGTGTGCCTCTCATTTAAGCACCTGGTTAGGACCACCTAGGCGCTTTTACTGTGGTGCAAGTTAATTTGCAGAATCATTGCTTGAGGGTCACCCATATCCATCTGACCCCTATGCCTTCTCCTGATTCTCCCTCTCGCCCTTCTCTTCCTGGTCCTTATAGGTCCACCTAAATGTGACCTCTGCAATCCCCAGAAAGGCCTTCCCATCTCTTGCCTTGAAATGTCTGTCTGATGCCTCATCCAATCCTAGGCAGATGAGGCTTGCAGGTCCCTGCTCAATGCACTGTAGGATCTTCCACTTCGAAGTGTCAATTTCTGGGTTCTCATGAGTCCCCATGAGTTTGACCAACTGAGTGGCCTCCCTTTTTGGTGGTGGTACGAGCACCGTCACTTTTTATTAGTTCATCAGGCAGGACTAGCCTTGCCCGAGTTCTGTCCTCGAGCTTAACTGATGGTACCACTTTTCTCAGCCATTTTGCTGATTCCTCTCAGCATAAGTAAATGCTGCGACTCCATCCCTTAAGTATGTGTCCCAGAACCGGGAAACAAAACCTCCACTAGGAGTGTCCAGAATTCGGTCCATGACGGTGCCTTTAAGGTGGTCGAACGCCCCCATCTCCATCCTCACGCCTACACTCTCCCCAAAGGTCACTAGTACCCTCAGTAGGTTGGAGGAGATCGACGAGAAAGACGGCCCTCACGACCCAACAGGCCTAGACCCTTGTCTATTCCTCTTGGCTTCCGACTCTGGAGTAGGATTAGAAGTACTCCTTACCTTCCTTTTCCTCTCTTTCTCTTGTCATATTAAGGTCCTACCAGACCCACTGGCTTCCAGGACGACAGGGCGGGTTCTAGCCCCAGCCTCCGTCAAACTTTTCAGCTGCTTGGACCGGTGTTTCCTCAAAGGGGGTGGCGGTGGTTCTCTGCCCTCTGCCTTCTTTGCTTCCTCATGGTAGGAAAGCCAGAGTATTTTCCTCTTTTGTGCCCCACTCATCTCTCTTGTTGCCTTTGCAACTGGTTTTCCATCTGTCTCTACGGGGCCGAAGCCACATCCATTGGGACAGATTTGTCTGTAGGTTCTAAGCCCTGGCCAGTTAAAGTTATTTTGTTTTTTTTTCTGCCATGTGTTTTCCCAAGAGCAGCTAAGGAAATAAAGGTCCGCCGCCGCAGAGCCCCGCTTACGGCGGTAAGGCGACTTTAAGTACTCACGGGGGGCGCCAGGTGTCCCTGAGGCTCAGTTAAAGACCCTCCTTACCCTGAAGGTCACATAACATTTTCAGATCGGGGGTGTATATACCCATCCAGACCACCAACCTGGATGGGGGGTGCTTCTTGGTTGCTGCCCACAAGGGAAGGGCAGGGCGAGAGTCGGGCAGATAACAACCCTTCAAGTTCTAGGACTGGCCCCTTTTTTTGAGCCGCCTTCATGCACTCTCACATTTGCCTGGACTTCCCGTTCATAGGGAGCCACAAACATAATTATCTCCTATAAAACATTACCTCGTAATAAGACAGATACTATGTTGTACTACATTAAAATATAGCTATATTATATTATAGCTACAAAATATTCTGTTAGGGTGTCTGGTTATTAAAAACTTTAATAAACAGAGTTTCCTAACATAAAATAGCTACTCTTGAATGTTCTTATAGTGTAAGAGTGATAATAAAATAGCTAGTTGAGATGGGGAATGGGCTCCATTGCTGCTGGAAAGGCAATACATCTATAATATATGATGAGTGTTCAGTTGACATCAAAAGATGAAGGTACGCTTTACTTATCAACCGATAAGCTCTTGTTTGAAAACTTTATTATTATTTTTTACAACCAAAATGCTAATAAACCATGCACAGATATATATTTAATCGGATGATATCATTTACGGATGACATAATGTCAAAATAGTCACCTTACTAATTCTTTAAAGGTTTTGAATATGTTCACATCTAATTTGTAGTTGTATAACTAACTGTGGGTGTTTTTTTGTTTTATTGTAACCTGTTAATGGTATGAGTATATACCAATGCTTTTATTCATATTATAATCAACAATGTGTTTAACAGAGGACACTAATGCAGTCAATATTGACAAGGCTCCTAAAAATAAAGTTGAAGAATCTGGAAATGAAATTGATGAGACACCTGCAAAATCCGATGCTGAGAAAAAAGTAGACTAAGTGCATTATGGTAAATTAAGATTCAGTTTTTTAAAAGTTAAAAATGTTTTTATAACAAAATTTATACATCCTAATATGTTTTAGGACTTGTATTTTTCAGTCATTTAAAAAGACGGGTTTTCTAAAATTTGCTTTTCATTCATTGCAATAGTTACGGAGACTATTTTATGTCAACTTCAAGCAAGCCTGTGATAATGATAATTTTATATTGTAAATTTATATAATTATGATCTGTATTTAGTTTTTGGCCCTTACTGTAAGACCTAACAGCTTGTAGTAAAGGTAAAACTGTATAGTAATTACCAATAAGATCTCTGTGATTATTCATAATTTTTTTAAAGAAAGAATGAATTGAAATGTAGTTACTAAATTATTTTCATTACTTTTGGTCATATTAAAAAAAAAAATTGTTGTTAATAATATTTAATGTTTACAAATAATTTGTTTAAATAATATATATTTGTATAATTTAAAGAACAACTAATTTGCTAAGTAATTATTTTGTTCCTTACAGTGTTTTTATCATAATCCTTTTCCAAATAACATCTACAGATTGAGGAAAAGGAATTACTAATTTTCAGGAGTAATATTTTCCCAATTTATATTTGTCTGTAATTAGTTAAGCGAACTTGACCTTGATATATGATATTTTTACCTATTAGTCTACTAAACTATTCAGGGTAATTCTTAAAATGTATTTATTTTGTGTTCAATACTTCACCTGTACATTTTTGTTCTTCAGTAATTGCGGAAATGGTAAATATTAATACATACTAGTTTATTAATACAGACTAATTTTTGATGACGATGTCACCTTCATCTGTAATTGGTCATTACTAATAAATTTCATCAAACCACTTTAATATAAACTAATGATAGGCTCCATATTGTACAACAGACAGTATTCACAGTATTATAGCACTCAGTATAAGTACAAAATTTCACCCTTATTTGTTTCATCAAACTTTTACTTATGACAGGTCATACTGCATTTCATCTGAGTAGAACTTCTAGTTATAATTTTGTGCTTATGAAGCAGTAATATTTTGTTAAACTTTGCTCAATGTTTAACTTTGAAAAACGTTTAATTTTCTGAAGTGAAATTGAGGTAACTTATGACATTATTATATGGTCATGAGTCTTGCTTCAGTGAGCATTTACATAGGTGAATGCTTTTTTCTCTTGTATATAAATATCATCTAGTGTTGTTTTTTACTCTTCTTAAAGCATTCAACAAAACAACAACCAGCTTTTGTTTCAATCTTGCTTAGCAAAAGCATTGCATATCTGAAAAAATTGTTGATTTGTTAAAAGAAAATATCTAGGATTGTGGTAATAAATACGGTGTTTCATAACTAAAAATAATTTAATTTAATCTTTTATTTTTCTTTTAGAAATTACAAGTGAAATTTAAATTTACAGACCTAAGCAAGGCCTGTAGCCAAGTCCAGTCACAGCTTACAAATTAGTATAAGTAGTTTTTAACCATAATTTATCCCATATTCAGTCTTTTCCAGTATCAATAAATAGGCGTTACTTCTTTGAAATGTCTCCAGTACTATTTAATCAACTTATAATGCAGAAATATTTAGCTAGTTGGTTCACACTAACATATTTTGTAAACTCAAAACTAGCTTGAAAAATTATTTGGTAATTTTTCTGTGAAGTCCTTTAGAGTATTTAAGAACATTTATCAGAGTAGACCAATGGGTTGAAAAAATCATATATTAGTTGGTATGTACTTTGTAATGTTTAATAATTGTTATTCAGTATTATATAAACTCATTTCACTGGATATGTTTTTGAAAGAACAAGTATTTAAGTATTTTTACAATCTTGGTTTTAATAAAAAATTGTACTTCAGTTAATGATTATATCTTGTATTATATATATATATATATATATATATATATATATATATATATATATATATATATATATGAAGTTCATATATTACTATTGTAAGTAATTTTATCCACCATTAAGTGCAATGATTTTACCTTGTGTAATGAGGCGCCTTTCGGTCACTTGACCATTGTCGAATCACTTAGTAGTGGAAAAAATTGTTTACAATTAATAATAATAACTTCATATATATATATATATATATATATATATATATATATATATATATATATATATATATATATATGCTGTATGTTGAAACTAAATTTCTGGAAGTGTCTATATTGTTTAATGAAAAATGTTCATGAATTAAAAAAAAGTGTTATTAGGCAGTAAACTCCTGATTTTCCATGGGCTTGTTGGTTACAGGGTCTAGAATAATTTAAAGTATGGCTCAAGAGGTGTTGTATAATTTCAAAACATTTTATGAGAAACTTCTTTCATACCAAAGCTTAAACCTAACAAAAATAAAGGATAATGTTATACGGTGATATCTATTTTTTTATTGTTCACATTTTCTCCACTAGCTGCCTTTGTTGTGATATACTTTAACTTTAGCGCATTCTTCAGTAGAACTATCTACTACAACTATTCATTTCCTTCTGTCTTATCAACAAATTTTACTTTGTAGAGTACATAGTTTTATATTTTTCCAACAAAATGTATATCACTTTTGTGACATTAAAGTTCTATAATTTATTTTTATTGTGGTACCCCCCCCCCCAGTCCATTAGTTAGTTCAGTGGTGTTATATTAAGGTGTAAATTTTTCATAAAAATGTTCAAAGAATTCTATTTGAATAAATTTTGAAAAAAATTTAAGGAGTCCTTTTGACCTAAATAATGCTTATATGTAAGGCTCAAATTTATCTTCAACAGTTTACAAAAAATTTCCTTAATTTTCCATGCTTCATTTTTGTACTTTCAAAAAGTAAATCCTCTTGAGTACTTATACATGATTATGATCTTTTTTGTTTTCAAATTATAACAAAATTTAATCTGCAATCCAGAAAGTTGTTCAGTTTTTCATTTCAGGTATGCACAACCGATTTTCTTTATTAGATTTGTTTTCGGGATTCTGTTTACAAAAGCAGTTTTCTAGCAAGGAGACATTTACAATATGAACTTTTCTTATAAGGTTGTCAAATTGAAAATTTTTCTGAATTTTTATGTATACTAAAGGAAATTTCCACCAACATGACTGCTAACCCTAGCAAATGTTTTCCATGCCATTATTTACTGTTTCACTTTAGTCTTTGAAAGAAACACTTTATTAAATTTACACCTATAGGATAAAATAATGCAATACTTGTTGCTATTTCTTGATAAAACTCTGGGTCTATCCAGTTTCTTCAGTAAATTATTTATTCATAATTTTTCTTTGTCAGTTTGTGTATGTGTGTGTATGTGTGTGTGTGTGTGTGTATGTGTGTGTGTGTGTGTGTGTGTGTGTGTGTGTGTGTGTGTGTGTGTGTGTGTGTGTGTGTGTGTGTGTGTGTGTGTGTGTGTGTGTGTGTGTGTGATAGAGATAGATAGATAGAGAGAGAGAGAGAGAGAATAATAAACAGTATGTTTGTTGTATAGTCCCTGTGGGACAAAATGATTATCTCTAAATATAGATACAGTATGTGCAAATTTTGTTCCATACATTTGTAGGCTTGGTTCTGTCTACCACCTAACCTTTTGCTATTAAGATGTAGGTAACTCTTTTGAGCATGCTAGTTAATCCACAACTGGGTTGATCTGCTCGTGGACAATTGGGAGTTTACTGTTTAGGCCTGTTTCACAGAATCAGTACTTCACAGATATTGACAGCAGCATATCAGATGCTTTTTCTAATACTAGTTGTTATAATAAAGGTTGTTTAACTGTAACAAGTGGTTTAACAGTTTTTCAAATGGTGTTCTTGGAAAAGAAAAGATTTTCTAAAGCAAAATCAGATTGGTATTTAGTACAAGCTTTTGATGTTGCTGTATTTGTATTACTTTGTTTAAATTTAGTACTAAAGTTCTGTAAAGAAACATTAATGGAATAATGAGTACTGACTGTATAAAGTAAGAAAAACAGATAAATTAGGCAACAAGCTTTCTTAGTTCATGAAACAATACATTTGTCCATTTTTTACTACCTACTCTTTATACGAAATTATAAAACATGATCATACTTATGAACACATTTGAGTACATTTTGTAAACACCAATTTTTTTTTTTTTTTTTTTTTTTTATCAAGGAACTTACATTATATTTATTGTTAGTCACTTTATATTTAATAACAAGAAGGTTTATTGAGGGATTGTTCCTTGTATTGTATGTTTAAATTGTGCTTTGTTTGTTTTTTAATGTAACACTTTTGCAATATGTAATTTATTTAAATACTTAACACCTTTTAAAGTAATAATTTTTATAAAAAAAATATTACTTATTATGTAAGTTAGATCTTAGTAACTGTTAAATAAATGTCTTTAGTCATAGTCTATTCTGATTTCAATCCACTCCGAAATCATTAATAATGTGAAATTATTAAGAAATAAGTACTTAAAATATCAAGCTTTTTTATTTACAAAAGAAAACTGGTTAAGTTTGGTGAATAATATATCCTATAAATTAAACTTGTTTTATTCAAAGCTATGCATTTTTACAATAGAACAGAATAAAACTGTATGTATCTTGAATAATTTTACAAACCATAAACTCTTCAGGCCTAAATTACAAATTAACAAAATATTGTAAAGTATTCATATTTTGGGCCACTGTAATTTAATATCTTATGCAACGAATAACACACTTTTTTCATTCTGTATAGATTATTTGATTCATGTTTGATGGCGATTGGGTTAAACGTCCTGCCATGACGTTATATGTTCTGCCATCTCTTAGAAATACTGTGAACTAACTCTTATTAGGTTTAATTATATCTTTTGCAATAGAAATTATTTTTATTCACCTAAAGATCAAATTAAATCCTCTCTTCTCGCAAGTTAATATACTTAAAAAATACATTCTCCATTAAATAACTAGAAATTTTGTTTCAAACAAATTCATTTTAAAAATGACAAGTATATAATTTAATAAACTGAAATATTTTTCATTTAAATTTCCTACCACTCTGAATAAAATATTTAATTGTTTTGTAAATAGCCTTAAAAATCAATATTCATAACAAAAGTGGCATATTTTACTATTTATCATCAGTTCGTAATTTTATGCTTTTGGAAAATCATCAATCGTTTCCCCATTGTATCTACCCATCATCACATTATTCTTACTATTGTTTATATATTATGATTACTATGAGAGGATCAAACCACGATGTCCACGAGTATTAAAATTAACAGAAGACACTGATGAAGATCGCCCAATAGCAATCGAAAACGTTCTGTCTCAGTAAGTTTTAACAAATTTACAAAATTGAAAGTTCAGAATCTCATAAACTTTTGTTTAAGCGAGTAATAAGATTAACAGCTAAAACTTAACAGTAAAATACACTATTTTTTTGGTTTAAATTGTTTAAAATATTCTTAATAAATCTGTTTATGCATTAAGGGTATAAATTTTAAAATTGATTTCACTAAAATACTGTTTTTACTAAATACTGTTCACTAAACATAATAAATTTTTGTGAATCAAAGATTTTTATTCATAATTATACTAAAGTTGCACAATTATATTCAGAAAATTATTATCAGGTAGCAGTAATAAAAATAAATAAATACAATAATGTATTTTTAGTAAATTGTAATAAGTTTAAAATATCCCTAACGACAGTTTTTAAAGTGGCTCAAATATGAAACTTTTTATGGACAGTAGATAATTTTACAATTAAATGTTTCAAAACCTTTTTAAGTACAAATATTTTAATTGTATTTCATGAGGAGTATGTATAATTTGGATGTGGTCGCATTTTATTTATTTAATTAGTTTTACTCTTTGTTTACATAGTTTTGTTCTATTAATATTTTTAGAAATAGTTATATATATATATATATATATATATATATATATATATATATATATGTGTGTGTGTGTGTGTGTGTATATTTATGTATGTATGTATGTACGTATTTGAATTAAAACAGACAGTGCAATCTTTAAGAAATACAACATATATGACAGACAACAAACATTTTATTTATAGCATATAGTTTCAATTTTGCTGTTTTGCTTTGCTGTCTTGACAAAGAATACTACATACAAATAAAATTATAAATGCAGTAAAAATACAATTGCACTCTTGCCACATATCATAATACAGAAACTGGTGAGACCTGTGAAGATTGATTGTTTTCAAAACTTATAGATGTTCAAATCTTGTGGCAATTATAGAAGTACATATAGCACATTCAAAATTTGTTATTTCCAAATTTTCTGGGCATTTCAGGATATTTACATAAGGTTGTAGTTTACAGAGTTTTAATTTCTAATATTTTTTTTTACATTTCTTGTATTACCAAAGTGCTGCCTGTGTAACTAAAAGACTGCATTATTACGTCTTCGTAATAGTAATTTAATAGTTGATAATATTTTATTCACAATTGAACAATTGAGTAATTACAATTGTAATAGATAAGAACAAAAATTATTATTGGAATTAGAATGATATGTTATTTTTAGTTTGATAATGCAGACTATGCTTTACGAAAGAACAGAAAGACAAAAAACTCATTATATGAATAATAGATATTCATTTTTCATGCTTACACAAGAAAGTGAATTATATTTATTTGAGAAATTAATAATAACAAATTCTGTTTCAAATAAATTTCTTTGATAAGGGTTAATTTGTAAAAATTGTTTCTTTTAAATTATATGAAGAATTAATGAACACTTGTATAGTTTTTAATGTGTTTAAATGTTTAATGCCATAATTGGTATTTATGTATGATGTGGTTAAACTTTATATTAATATTGTTTTCTTTGGTTGGTGTATCCTATCAATCATTCTATATTCATTAAAATTTGTTCTTTATCATTGTGTTATTTTTTCAAAACCATAATTTTATAATATTAAATATATTCCATCAAACTATTGTTTCTTCATGGATTATCTTGGGTTAAAAAAATTGCAATGTCATTGCAAAGCACTTTGAACAAAACTAAATCAAGTGGAATGTCAAATGGAGCTCTAGATATTTAACTTGTATCTACTATAAAGGTTTTACAAAAAAGGAATTCAGTAAAGTCAGTGTAAACCAAGACAAGTTTGAACTGCATATTATAAACAATTTAAAAATTGTATCAGTTAATATTTCCATGGGTATTTTATATAAAATACAATATTTAGGGATCATATTTGTTAATCTGTTTTAATTCTTTTTCCAGTAATTTTATTTTAGCAATTTTGGTTAGTTTCATTTTAAATAATAAACAAAAATAATTTTAAAAATTCTTTATTTGTACTTCATATACAAACTCTAAAAAGTTAAACCGCATTTAATTTTGCATGACTTATTTTAATATTTTCACTGCCATCAAACTCCTTCTTCAATATTGTCAGTAACCTTCTCATTATTTTAGCAGTCTTCTAAACCAGGTTCTGTTTCTTCTACCATCTCTGATTCAACTTCTAAAATTATTGTCAAGGTGTGTTTGCATATTTTATATTATGTATGCATAATTCCACAATTATTTGATTATCTTTTAAGACTCATAGTTTGGTTCAGCTATACATGGAAAAATAAACCAGACACATCAAGATTGTAAATGTTTGATTCATCGCTATCCTCAATTATTGTTCTCAGGCTATTATTCCATTCATAAACTACTTTTTGATCAACAGATTTACCTGTTACCACAAATTGCTTTAAATCTTATGCCATGACAAATTAAAATTTTTTGTAGCGAACCATTTGAAGCCTTAATGCTGTCTATATTTAATTCTTTGCTTATTTATAAAACTTGTTATTTGATTAGAAATCCACTTATTGGCAAGTTTTTTGACCTAGCCATACATAACCGATCAGATACAAGTTTTTCCATTGCACTAGATTCTGTTTTTCTAAACTTAATTTTTCATGTTTTTTTTTCCATTGCTGGACCACAATTCCCTTATTCGATCTTGACTTTTTTAAATGTCACTAATCTGTGTTTCCTCCAATTTTCAACTTCTAGGCCAGTTGCTGGACACTTAAACCTTCTTTCTTTCGACAGTCTGAAACTTTTATCTGTTCTTTTATTTTAAGAGCTGTATGATTACAGCGCATTTTGCATTAAAAGTAAATAAAAAACAATCTGTATTAAAAAACACTTCATATCACTGTAATAATGACCTTTACCACATAAAATTAACTATTGAAACATGGGATACTTACTGTTCTTTATAGATCTACAACTGGACCGATAAAGTAGATCTGAAAACAAAGCACAGGAAGCTATGGTTCTCGGAATTCTGGGGCCTGACATTTATTGGTGTGCATAAACAACAACAAACTATACAACGTTGTAGACTATGGCTCTTGGAATTCTGGCACCAGAGAATTAGTGCAATGAGTAAAAAAAAACAATAAACTAGAGCACTGTGCTGAAGGAGAATAATGATTCATGCCTACCGACACACACACAACAACAACACGCACGCTTGCATAGGCACAAAAAGTCCATTACACACACATACGCACATACAAGAGTTACAATTCTGTTTACAGATACAGTAGTGCATTATTTATATTCTCAAGATAAACTTTGTGTACACGGACAACAAATTTATAATAATATTGTAATCAAGAATAGCAAATCTAGTGTTCGTTATTGAGAGATTTTACTAAAGATCCTAATGTCACGGAACTGGAAATTGAAAATTTGTTTGTAAAATAAAGGTGTCCATATGGAGAGAGGTTTTACTGTATATGTTTAAAGTAGACCCATTTCGCTTTGGTTGCACCTTAAACATTTATCGATTATTTAATTATTAAAAACTGGTGAACATGTATACGAATTTAAAATGTTTAACTTTCCTGTTTTGTAGTATGAAGTAGATCCAGGAGTGGTCCAACGAAGATGTTTTCTGTGTTCTGAACCTGTTCCCCTCTTTATCCTGCCCTCCAGAAGTTTGCTTGATGGTAGAACTGCTGAAGTCTTGAAGGTCCCTAAGTAGGAGTCGCAGTAGAAGTGGTTTATATGTTCCTCTTTATCAGATTGTATCCTATTTATAAACCGAAAGACATTTATAAAAAAAACGGAACAATATTTTAATATTTTGACATACTATAATTGATGTCATTGTGTAAACAACTTGCAAAAGAATAAGTATGTGATTTATTCTCTACATTTGAATGTATAATTTAAGAATATGTAAAAGTTCTATAACTTAACCCTTTGCACTCCACTGCCAGGTATAAAACGGTAATGGCGGTATGCATTTCAGCTCCGATGAACCGAGCAACAATCTTGGGGCAGTTCTCCGAAGCCGAGTAGTACTAGGCAATGTTTTTTGTCGTATCTACTCAGAAGCCGGTATCTACTTTAAACCGGCTTTATTTTTCGGACGTTTCACGCATAAACAAATATAGTTCGGGATTTTTAAATTATTAGGCAGCAATCTTTGGGTTTCGAATTACCTTTGTACCAAACATTATGTATCTAAGTTGGTGGTTCAGGTAAAACGTATTAATAGAACAATACGTTCTGCCGTTTCGCAATGTAACAAAGTGTCTTGGTTTCTCATATGCAAGTACTAAGTTTCAAGTGCCTGTTAACGGAATATATTATTTAATTTTGTCAAGGTTAATAGTGTTGAAGTTTGTTTTAAAGTCTCTCTTTGGTGATTTGATTGTTAATTTGTTTTGTTTAGTTTGCTAACATTTTGTGGTTTTAAAGTAAGTTTGATTTCAGAATCGAAGAAGCCAACGCTATGAGAATTATGCAGCTATTAGACAAGAAAGAAGATATGTTATCAAAATTATCTGACGATGAGGGAACTAGTTCAAATGGTTTTTTGGTAATTATTTTGATTAAAAAATGATGAGTCTGATATTGAAGTAGACAGTGAAAATGACAAAAGTATAATGACTGTGATGCCAATAATCAGAATTGGGAAGGCTGGACTGAGAAAAAAATTTTCAAGCATTTTGGGTTTTCTGGTTATCAGCCCCCTCCTCAATATCCACCAGTAACATAAAAAGATTTTCCCAACTTTTTCTGTCGTGAACTTCTTTAGCAAATTGTTGACGAAACTAACAGATACACAAACAATAATAAAGTTTATTGTAATACTTTTTATAGAAAATGTCTATAATAAAACAAAACATCTAGACTAGAGGAAAAAACTGATTCGGCAACTAATTGGAGAGAACCATAGTGAATTTTCAAGAAATAAAAGCGCCTAGATCCTCACTCTAATGATTAGCGGCTTTTCCATAATTATTTTCACACTCCATACAAATGGCAAAAAAAGCAGATAATGTAAGGTTTGCAGTGACAGATCTAAAAAAGGTGTCCAAAAAGAATCTACTACTTACATCCCCATATGCCCCGGCAATCCTGCTCTGGATGTAGGGTCATGTTTTGAAAAATTCCACACCCAAGCGAAATATAAATAAAAACATATTTTTAATTAAATATGTCATTTGTTTACATGTAAAATCTAAACCAAATATTTCTTTTAACAATAAAAAGTATTATATAATTGCAAAATATTAATTATTCAAGCCTTTATAAATGCAGCATAACTGAGAGAAAGTTGGGCTACAAGCCATCGGAGCGGTAGCACATGGAACGTGTTGCTAGTATCGGAGTAGATGCGGCAAAGTCGTATTGCGGTTCATACCCGGGTTTGGAGTGCCATGCCAAACAAGCGTTCTCATTGTCGGAGTGCAAAGGCTCAATGATATCATTTTGGTATGGAATCTATGTCGCTGTAAGTCATGGTGATTTTACTAAACTCATTAAAAAAAATATATCTACAGTTCCAGAACCTACACTTAGAGTTTAAAAAATAAACTTCAGTAGAAGAGCCATGATTATGCAGTGTGCTCAATGATTTATATGTATTTCTCACTACTTACCTCCAGACATTCTTGCCATATAACCCCTTTTCTAGTCAATACAATGTATTAAAATTAAAATATCGTATATCTCTGCATGTAAGTCAAGTTTTCAAAAAAAAAATATGCATTTTTAAAATAGAAGTCTACTAATACTCCAACTCTATAAAATTTAATTAACAAAAAAATCAGGGTGGTTAGAGTAACAGAAACAGAATACTATAACGTAAATTATTAAATTTTACAAGTCCGTTTTACAAGATTCTACTGTATATTATTTTTAAAAGACAAATTAAAACTTAAAAAATACATACTTTTATAGATCAGTAGCAGAGATTTTTATTCCCTGTTTCCTAACCCTGGAATTTCATATAGATCCCACAAGTCTTTCCTTACTCCGTCACTATCGTTTGGAGTGTTATGGTCATTGTTCACTTCTTGTACGTCATATTCCATTGTATCTAATGTATTGGGTAAACCACATTTTTTAAACGATTTTGTTACACATTGTGTTTTCACTTCATATCAAGCTTTAATGGCCTTTTTGTTTTTTGGTTGATGCCAGTGGATTCAAGTCTCATCATCTTTAATATGGAAATGATGCAAAAGTTTTTCACAGACATTGGCTCGATGGTCTTTCAATTTAGCATTAAACTGATGTGGCACCCATCTTGCATACACCCTATTGAACTGTAGAACATATGAATTTTCTGTAGTACTTGAATAATGTTCTAATGCAGTAAACTTCCACCAATCCGGGACGACATTTGTGTGAAATATTTATTACGAAATAAGCAATATCATCAGTTTATTAGAGGGGAATAGTTTTGTAGTGCAGTATTTATTACGTTTGTAATATTAAATAGATTGAATGGTAAAATTGATTTCATTTTAATTTTGTTTGATTTAAATGGATATGTTTTGAATTCGAAGAAACTGCATAGCTTAAAATGTTGTTATGTCAACTAGAATTCTTTAAAATGTGATAAGTACGTATAATAGGTGAGCTCACTTTCGGCTGAGTTTGGGCCTCGTCATCGGCCGAATTTGGAAACCGCCCATTCCTTTCTCAGGCTTTGTGTGCCCCACTCTTGCTATCATTCAAGTTTTCACTGTTGCTTTACTGTACAGACTAGTCGTTTGTTTGAATGTCGGTTGAGTATAATTGATTTTAGTTTTGTGTGTTTAGTGCTTGTGAGATACTTACTGATAGTAATATGGGCTCTAAGAGTAACTCAGGTTCTTCAAAAAGAAAACATCTAACTCACTTTAGCTTAAAAGCTGGAAATTGTGAAGAAACTTGAAAATGGCGTAAGTAGTCACAAAATAATGAAAGATTACAATATAGGATCATCTACAATTCATGACATTATAAAAGTAAAGAAAAGCTGAAACAAATCATAAATGAATCTGAAACTTTTAAAAATATTTTGGAAGGGAAACGTTAAAAAAACCCCAAACTAGAACAACTTGATTCGGCTTTATACAGTTGGTTTTCAGGAAAATGATTCGAGGGTAAACCCATTACTTGCCCTATGGTTGTTGAAAAAGTAATAACATCACTTGGAATCTAGCAGCTGATGCCTTGAACACTTCCATAAAGTTTTCTGAACATTGCAGTTTGTTTAATGATGCTGAAATAATGAAACTCCACATCATTAGAAATGACTTCATAAAAAAACGAAGAGAGAAAACTAAAATCAATCCCGACATTCGCGATTTATTTAAGATTGCCAACAAGAGCAACCCAACACTCTAGAGTTAGACAACAGTGCAGTGAGTTATGTTTAGCCTTTACTATTCATGTACAATACATATGTACATATAATATACATATTTGAGCTGCTTCAAAAACAGAAAATTGTTATTTGTACTGTGTTGTTTATTTTTTCCAAATTTTCTGATCTCCATTCTGTAATCCGTCATCCCTCAAGTCCCGAACGTGCTGGATTACAGGAAATTTACAGTACTGTATTTTATATTGAAATGCGGAACCAAAATACTTTAAAAGAATACATAAAATATTTCATGCCTATTGAGATGTGTCTTACCTTTCAGGATTTCTCCCATATTCCAGATGCTCCAGGTAAGTTATGTCAAGAATATATCCTTATATATTTAAAATAAATTTAAATGAAAGCATAACTCTTTGCAGGTTTTCCTTGAATGTTTATACAGTTTCAATGGTTTGAATTTACAATATTGAATAAATAGAACAACTGGGATATTGATTATCTTTCGCCATAATTATTCGCTACATAATCACTTGACATATAAATACATAACACTTGAGTTAATTGTAAAATTGAAGAACAAATTGTAAACTAATGTAACATTAAATGAATTATATTTATATGCATTTGAAGTATTAATTATATGCGTTTGAAGTAACTAGTTTCTTCTCAATGATTTACATGGTCATGGTGCCAATCAAAATGAGGAAGGATGTACTGTGAATTCAACTAAACTGAGAGATAGTAAAAATGACAGTTGTGTATATATATATATATATATATATATATATATATATATATATATATATATATATATATATATACAGGGTGCGGCAGCATAACTTCCTTTTTTGAAAACTCAATAAAAGCTATTGTATGCATCTGAAAATATTTATTTATTTTTTATAATGTAGGTACATGTCTAAAGTTTTTATTTACATTGTTTTGAAGATCAAATCTGTTAGGTGACGTCCCTCATTCTCCATACATTGCGTAAACCGATTTCTGGCAATTGTCATGACTCTTGTTAGCGTAGCAGGTGTTATGTTGACAATTTTTTCTTGGATGTTGGTCTTCAAATCTTGTAGGGTTCTTGGACGGTTCACATAAACACGGGATTTCAAAAAACCCCATAGAAAAAAATCACAAGGGGATAGATTGGGAGAGCGTGCCGGCCATTCCAAATCGCCTCTAATTGAGATAAAGCGCTCTGGAAAGTGTTCCCTTAAAACAGCCATCGATGCTCTTGAAGTGTGTGCTGTTGCACCGTCTTGTTGGAACCAAGTGTCCCCCAAATCCAACTCTTCTAGCCGTGAGAAAAAAAATTCTGTAGCATGTTTACATACCGGTCCGAATTCACTGTCACTGTAACCTCATTTTCCTCAAAAAACCAGGGACCAATAATTCCAGCTGAGGAAATTGCACACCACACTGTGACTTTGGATGAATGCAAAGGCCTTTGATGCAATTCTCGAGGGTTGTTGTCAGCCCAGTAGCACATGTTTTGTTTGTTAACCGACCCACACAAATGAAAATGGGCTTCATCGCTAAAAAAAACAATAGCACCCTCGGGAACGACATCAAGAAGAAGCTCACATGCACTCATCCGAGAATTGAAAGTTCCTGCACTATCGCCATCCTATAGGAATGAAAATGAAAATCATCACGAAGAATTCTTCTCACAGAACGATCGGATAGTGTGATCCAAGGGCAGATGCGTGTTTGCGCGCAGAACACCGTGGTGATCGCAACATTGACGCTCTCACTGCTTCAATGTTCTCAGGTGATCTAACGGGCCGAGGGACTCCAGTTCTTCATTTTGTCGCACTTTCAGTCTTTCTGAATGTAGTGACCCATGTAACAATTGATTTGCGGTCTGGGACGGGAGCCAACGGGGCTAAATTAAAGCGATTACAAAATGCACGCTGTGTTGCAATAACCGAACATCCGCTTGAAAAGTGGGCCTCAACGGCAAAGGCACGCTCCTCACTATTCCATGATGGCAACTAAAACGTGTTGAGACAAAACTTTACTGTACCCCCTCTTGAACGAGTCCACTAGCGCTCCGCTATGACATCAACTAACTGAATGGCGAGCATTTAAAAAAAGGAAGTTAGGCTGCCGCACCCTGTATATATATATATATATATATATATATATATATATATATATATATATATATATATATATATGTGTGTGTGTGTGTGTGTGTGATATTTCACGTTGTCCATTATTTTTCCGTTCCACTGACTTTATGAAGTTATTATTATTACTTCTAAATAATTTTTAAAATTATTGCATTTAGTGGTGGAAAAAATTATTTACAAGTAATAATAATAATAACTTCATATATATATGTTGATAGCTTACGGATGTGTCCAATGCAAATTTGATCCATGGCTCTACAAGACTTTCCATGTTATGATTATATTCCTAAATGAATCATATATAGTAGAAATTGATAGATTCCTAAAATATTTAATTCTGATTTCTTATTTGATTCTAAAATTTGCTTCCGATTCTCGTTTCTTTAAAGTTACATAGGCCTACATGATATTCTCTAATAAAGAATTTATTTAACATCTTGGTCATATAGAGAAGCCCTTTAAAAGTTACGTATTAATGTAATAGGCTACACAAAACATTCAACCTTGATTTATATACAATTTCTGAAAGCCAGACAAACATATTGGATAAAAGTGACAAAAAAGCACCTCAAATGCTTCCTATCGTCTTTGTTATTGTGTCATAAATAATAATATTTTTGTTATCTCAAATCCAAATCTGCATTCACTTTAATTCACTCAAAGCAACTAAACATAAATAAGTCATAGTTTATAATTAATTAATTTTCAAAAAAATTACACCACAAATTTATTGTAACAATTATAATAACAAGAATCTGAATCGGCACTTTAATTAATAGAGAATCGACAATAGCTTGATACCATTAGAATCAAGGAACCGGAATCGGCCCATCTGTAATATATAGAAACAGTTTTAGTACTCAAACTACACATTTGCAACGTGTATGTAATACTTATGAACATCTGGTGTAAAGGTTAGACACTGGTATGGTTGTGACAAAGAGTGTGTCTGCCTCAGCTATGCTACCTCGTACATATGATGCATGGTTATTATATCATCTACCAGGGGGTTTTAATCCTTAACTTAATCTTACCAATATTCACCATCCTTTCTTATCCTCTGCAGGTGATAATAGTCTTATGGGTTGATTGCTTTAAAATTTAAAAAAAAAAACGTGGATTTGATTTACTGTAGACCGAAAATACTCTAAATTTCTTTTGGAAGAGAGGTACTGACAATTTCCCTGCTTCCTGAGACATCTTGTATATTTAGATTATAATATAATAAAAGCAATTTGTTTAGTGGAATAGAAGTACTGAAAATATCTCTTGTCTTCCTGAGGCATCCTGTATATTTAGATTATAATATAATAAAAGCAAATTTTTAGTTAAAGAGAAGTACCTGTAAGTCCCTGTCTACCTGAGACATGCTTTATATTTAGATTATAATATAATAAAAGCATGTTCAATATAGATCTTTTAAAACAATTTAATTGTTTAAACAAATTATTAAATAACTAATTTATAATAATTTTGTCAAACACAGGTTAAAATTAAACAAAATTAGACTGCTATTGTAATTCCACTAACCCTTTTAAGACCTTTCGATTTTTGTCAGATTATTGTAATTATTTGTTCTATAATTACCTGTGTAATTGTGTTATTTTAATAAATCATTCATTTTCAAAAATTTTCATACATAAAGTCAATAAGTTTTACTTACCATCAGCAGTTTTTTTTTGATTTTCCAGGTTTCCAACCATACAAAATCTTTTAAAAAAATCCTGTCACCTTGAAACTCTCACATTAATTACTAAGAAGTTATCTACATATGTTGAGAATTTCAATTGTCTACACTGATACCTTACTTTACTACCTTACTTTTAAAATTTTTCTCTATATTTGCTACCATTATTGTTTGAATATAGATATGCCTACATTGTATATTTGCACTATAACTTTATTTACAGTCTGTCTATTTACCTATATTATTTCCTCAAATCTATAAGTATCCTATAGTATATGTGAAATGAAATTCCCCGTACATTGCCCATGAAGTCCCTTATCACATCATACACACACAGTCCATGATTATTTTTTAGTTCCCGGCTTTGAACAAATACTCTACTTCACAAAACGTTTTCACAAACTAACATTGAAAAACAAAATTAGATGACAAATTAGAAATTATCAGGGGTAGTACTAAATCAGTTGAAAGATATTCCCAGAATAAATCATTACGAAATGTAAAAGGAAATATGCATGTAATCACTGTAATATACAACAGAAGAGACGACTTGAACATAGGGAACAAACTAGTACGAACTGCCGCAAGGAAGCTTGCATCTGTCTAAATATCACCCTCGTTCATGGCCGTATTTTTTAGAATCTGTGTGAAAATAAAAACAGTCTGCTCTACACAAAATAAGCTTTTTTTAGTTGTAATTACAATGGGATCTGTTGTTTTTTACGAATTTTAAGAACTACAATGTTTTGATATTCCGAGCTGACATACCAGCGCGTAGTGTTTTTCTATTGAAAATCAGAGAGCTGATATATCGGCTGATGGTCTTAAAAGTGTTAATCAATAATAAAACCATTTTTCAATTACACTGGCAAGGTTGCTATTTACAGGAAGATCTTGCTCAATGAATTATAAGATATTTTAAATAATCTTGCAGCATTGTTAATCCCAATTTTGTTTTTCTAATACTGAGCTTGAAAAAACTATACTCAGAAGTGAAACTTAGTCAGGAATTATAACAAATTTCAATTATAATTGTTTAACCCTAGACTGTTAGCATTCGCCTCTGAAACAGTTTTGGAAATTTGTTTTGTTTTTAAATGATTGCCTAGCTTTATTGTCCTAAATTTCCATTACATTGTCCTTTAATAATTGTTTGGCTGTTTGTTGGGTTAACATAAGCATTTTCGGCCAAACATTATTGTGACCTTTATTTTTCTGTTGTCTCTGAGACAAAACCTTATGAATAGTATGGGTGCCCAGTTTTCTTGTGTCGAGTGATAGATTGTAGCATCCCTGTATCATAAATGAATTTCTTTGAACCTTACAGTCTTTAGTTTCATATATTTACTGCTAATAGGTTTACATGATCTAACTCATTTTTAATTCGATAATTGTGCTGTAAATAGTTTGATTTGAACTGATGAAAATTCAAATGATGACTTGTAAAATGAGTTTCAGTTGAAAAACATGACCAGCTACTATATTTTTATGGGATCACTAATGACATTTTAGTTAAATTATGTGTAATTTATGTGCTTAACATTGTTACAAAACAAAACCAGTTTCAAGACAAGATTTGGCAAAAATAATGAGTGTAAGACTTATACCATTGACCATGGTTACAAAAAACATTTGAATCCCTAAAAGTTACAACACCACCTAAAGGTGAAATGATTGCAGCTGTCCAGTAAGAACCTCAAGGCACAAAGAAAAGGAAGATTTGTTTGCGGATACTGTCTTTCAAAAAGAGGAGAATGGCAATTTTAAATTAAAATAAAGTTCATGTTCATACTTTTTGTTACTTTTTTACCTAAAATATTTTGATATTTTGACATACAAATGCTTATGAATCGAAAAAATTTTTACAGATTTAGATTAAAAACTTAAAATGAACCTCTGTTAAACCTAGATAACCAGTCTAACTAATTCGTAGAATGGAAAAGTTCTTTACACACCCAATACGTGTGTGTGTGTGTGCGTGCACATGCAATCGTGTGTGTGTGTGTGTGCATGCGTGCATGTGTTGTGTGTGTGTTTTTTTTTGTTAAACCACTAAATTTTTCACCATAAAGTCACCTAGTTTGAAGCCACCATAAAAGTTACCTGATTTTAACCTATTTATTTATTTTACATTATATTTGATCAAGTTTTTATGTATTTAAATGCTTCATTACAAGTTTTAGTATCACACCTAATATTTGGCAGATCTAAGAAGTTGATCATCTGCAAATGGATCACATAAAATTAAGTCTTGAAATTATATTTTAAGTTATGTTGAATTTCATTAAATACCAAACTTCAAATAAACAGATCCAGTGACTATTATTCAATAATAGCTTTTCATTTTCAAAATATAATATCCTTATACGACCAGCTTCAGCAAACGGGTTAACAGAAATAAAGCTGTATAGTGGCCATTCTTGCAAAAGGCTCTTTTGAAACACTAGTAGGTATGTTGGAATCAGGAAACCTGTTTTTCTGTTGCAAATATAAGTGCTGTCAGTAAGTTTTAAGTTTAAATATTTACTACAAGGATAATGTATACAAACTACTGAAGATGATCAACTGATGTCTTAACTGGTACCTAGAAACCATTGATCTTCTTTCTATTGTAGATCATGGTTTCAGATATGGGTTTTCATCAGTTGACCAATTGGTTTTGATAGAATCAACAATACATAAAGGCCTTTCTTTTGTATCCAACATTCATTATTTTTATCCCTCGAGAAGCCATATGACATGGCACAGAGAAGAGAAAATTTAAATGAGGTATACAAGGTTATATTTTTTCACTAATCCAAATTTCTTTTCGCAAAAAGTTGTTTGCGGCACAAAGGTATTCGAACCACAATCTCTTACTGCAATGCACCAGACAACGGTGTTTTGCATAATAGCTTACTAAGGAAATACTGTTTACCATTGCCATTAACAGTATCACTGCTAATGTACCATCTTCATTTCACTGTTATCTGTTTGTAGATGATTTTTGTGTATAAGTGGCTGCTCAAAACATGGCAATGGCAAAAACAACCCTTCTGATAAGCAGGCTACAAACATAGTACACCATTACAAGTTTCCAATTTTGTGCTTTGGAGACGCAGTATATTACATTTAGTTATTGTAGGCAACTATAGGAGCCTATTACTTTATCATGACGAGGGTTATTTCAAATCACAGATAATGTTAGCTTTTGGGTGTGTGATTTGATATATTAAGATTTTGTATATGTTTCGAGATCTGAGTGGTACTAATTAGAGGGCAGAGAGAATTTGTATACTCTATTTAATTCCTTAACATCATTGTTAGAATTTGCACAGATGTTTGGTCACAAGATCTATTCATTTGAAAGAACCATATTTCTGAAAAATCTTGATCAGAGTATCACTCTGCTCTTAGACTTGTTTTTTGATCAACCGCAAGCAATCTACAATGGGAACCACCATTTTCATAACAAAATGTATGCTTTTCACATATACATACTGGTTTTGAAATCAAATAAAACACTCAGCATTCAAAATAGTTTTCCATAACCCCCTTGAAGATCATACACACAGGCGATGCAAACTAGCTGTACCTACTAAGAGGGGTTTTGTGTCCCTTGCCGTACCTTAGACCAACCTGACACACTTCCTATAACAATACACATACTCAATACATATCCATTCATATACACATACATCAACTAACAACTGTATTTTTACATTGTATGCTTACATCCTCTAATAGCAATTTTTGACTGGATAGAACTGTAGCACATTGGGAGTGCTAAACAATCAGAGCTTGACAAACTCTTATCTGGGTTGTTACTGTTAACATTAAAAATGTAAGCGTGGTTGCTAATCAGCCCTTTTTCAGGAAGTGTCTGTAGTGCACAGGTGTCAGAGCCTGTGCAAAATATTATAAGTACTTGACTGATACACACTCAGTCAAGCTAAGGAGGAAAACTATGAATCTCAGAGTTCTGTTAGTTGGAAATAATCGTTTATGGGTGTACCCATTTCTCTAAGGCATCCATAATGTTTGACATGATATCTGGCTTAAATCTTTATAGATAAATCTCAAATGTCAAATCTGGTTTTAAGAAAGACATTACATGCCTTCCCCCATCGCCCCTCCAACTCTCAAGAACTTTGGATTAAAAATCGACAATATATTATTAAATTAGGACTTTCTATTAAATTAGACTTTTACTTAAATTAATTCGTCTTCTATTGTAAATAAAAAATAAAATTTTTTTAGTATGCCCTCGGCATACCCTTGTAAACGTCTAAACGTTTTAACAACAGATAGCGCTAGTGAAGCTTAGTCTCGAACATATGATTTTCAATACGTAATTTTGCAAACGTAATATTCGCTAATATTATTATGAAATTAATAATATTCTCTAGCTATAAGTGTTATCGAAACTGGAATAATTATTTATTAAAAAGTCTAATTTGCTACAAATCTTTATCACGTTACCGATTTCTAACACAAGCGTAGAAAGAACTTTTTCTGTTCTATGTTTTTACATACACGCACGCGCGTGCGCTCACACACACACACACACACACATATTATATATATATAATGCATCGATCGCCCCCCCCCTCAAAGGAAGTTGCTGGATACGCGCCTGGGTGAGCCTAGTGTTAAGGATGATTATAAGAAATTATTGGTGCCAATGACTATAAAATTGGCATCACCAAAATACTTAATATTTACTTGTCCCATAAAAGGGAAACATCTGTTGAAAGTTTCACCTTTTTTTATTAAACATGAAATTACTGCTTGCACAGGAGGTTCTTTAATGAGGATAATTATGGGGTCAGGGTAATTGTGGCCTTCTACAATTTTTTAATTTTAAAGGGGGTTACACTTGTTGTGAGATAATAAATGTCCCTTTAGATGAAATTAAGTGAGCTGCCATCCCAGGCTGCTACTGATGTGCCCAATATGAAATTGAAACAGGTTATAAAAATTTCCACAGCTGCATTTATTCTTATATTTGGGAAAGCTTTAACTTTAATTTATACAAGCAGACTATCAGTAGCTCAATGTAAGGCCATATGCGTCTAACTCCAGGCTACACGCATGCACAAACATCCATTCTAACTTGAATATTCTTCACATATTAAACCATAGTAAAAAACTAACCACTACAGAAAAATATGAAATACACAAACATCACTCAACAGAAAAAGAACATACCTCAAACGGTCACACACAAACTTTCAATCCAACACCATTTTCTATTATACAGCAAATATCCAGCCTATCCCACCCCCTCTATACTCATAAATAATATACCAATAACTTTGTATGACCGCCGGCAGTAGATCGTCATTATAAATGAAACGATTATTTGAAAACGCATCAGTAAGTAAGTTCAAAAGTATTTATTACTTACACATTAATTACTTATAGTATTTTATTTGTATAATTATATTTTCAGTGTTATTTACCACCAACGTTGTTTGGAGATGATGATCAAAATTTGATTTTTCACCAGGAAAAAAAAATTAAAATTATGAGGTGCATCAACTTAATTACACCATTTTTAGCAATACAAATTTTCTGATTTCTCTGGATTTGCAACTGTCTACTACATATGAACAAATGAACATGTGTTGTATATGTTTAGGGATAATAAATATGTTATATTTTGTTTCCTCACTGTTCAGGTACATAAAATAAAAAATTCCTGTTGTAATTTATTACCTGGAGTTCTTTGAATTTTACAGAACACACCAATATAGTGTCATTATTTTTAAAGTTACAGTAGTTTGAAATAGTACAGACGGATGTCCATTTTATGTGTCAGATTGATGTTTGGTTGTAGTCTTTTTACAGTATGACATTTTTTGCAATTCATAAAGGATTAAGAATAACTATAGAATCTACATCTCCTTGGAAATCAAAGTGGTCTGTCCATTTAGTTTCCTCATTTGTTCAATTCATAGAGAGGAAATGGTGGTTAGTCATCTTTGCACCGGACATGTTTCTTTAACTTATAGATGTTTGATTAACAGGAGTCAGTCAAGAATGAGAGGTTTAGTTACCCCCATGGGTATGCAGTATCTGTCATGATACTGGTTACAGGAAAGATGATCAGAACAAGTCTTTTAGTTTAGTGCTGGAATTGAGGAGGCTGATTTCCAATGTGGAAGGGTATTAATGCAGTTGGGACATTCATAAGTTTTTTATAATGGCAGACTGATTTTATTTTTTTACTGGGTGTCCAGTAATTAATTTCGACTGGTTAATTTTTTCTCTTTTTCAATTTTTTCTGTACAAATTTCGAAAGTACAAACTGATGCCATGAATATACATGGTAAATGGTTTTTATGTAAGAACTCAAATGCATGTGAATTAAGACTAAACATAAGTATAAAGATGCGCTTAAATCTAACAAATATTTTACAAAAAAATATTTTCAGTGTACTTATTAATTGAAGAAAAATTATATTAAAATATCTTACACAATTAAAGCATTTATTTTGTATGAATGGGTTAGGAGAGGTGAGGAAGTTTTATGATGGATTGAGAAGGACTTAAGGACTGGGTCTGAAAATTGTTGAAGGTCCATTAGAGTCACTGAGATCTGGATGTGTGTGTAGGTTAAGTTTTTGGTTCTACCAGAAAGTTCCAGGCGGATATGGGAGTGAACCAAATTTTAACTGGACGGATTCAAGGCATTTTTCTCTTTTAAATGTAGAAGTACAGATTGGTTACCAGACAGGAGTAGTTAAAATATCGATAGGACTGGTCACTGATAAATCTGCCTTTACTAACTGTGGAGGAAGCTTGTTAGGAAAATAAGATTATCAAGTATGACGGAGGTATTTCACTGAAGTTTAGTATTTATTTCTAGTGTTAGTTTTAAATTATGTTTTAGTACAGGTATTTAATTATTATATTTTAATTCTTTGTATTACTTTTACTTCAATTTTCATTGTTTATTACCTTGTTAATGGTCATAATAACCTCATTTGGGGTTTAGGCAGGGAAAACAATTAGAATTTAAAACAGTATCTAAACAAGGTTTCCCCCAGACCCTAATTTGAGCCAGCAACCACATTTCTGTAATTACAGAAATTACATGTTTGTAATTTTCAACCACACCACTCTACAGTTTACCAAATGAGCTACTAGAAGATATTTGCATAATGGTTTTCTTGGACATTTTAAACTACCTATATACAAATCCATTTTTGTATTAAAATTATTACTCATTATTATAAATATAGATCATGGATCTATATATTTTTGTCAGTTTTTTTTAATACATTGTTAATAAATTTAACTCATCAGACATTAAAAAATTTATCAAACTTTAAATTAAAAATACATGTGATTCCTATATTTATCTTAAAGTGAATAGATTTAGTTAATTATTTCAACTGAGTGTAATTACTGACAAAAATATGGATTCAATAATTCATTTTGTATGAATATCTTATAATTGTAAAATAAAAATAGCACCTCTATTAATTCTAATATACTACAAAGCTGATCGCTTGACATCCTCTGGTAGCTCAGTTGGTAGAGCGGTGGACTGTAGTGGTTGATGCATCAGATATCCATAGGTCGCTGGTTCAAATCCGGCCCGGAGGAAACATTTTTTTAAACCATTTTTTAATGCAACAAACAATAAATTTTGGTTTTATAAATGGTTCATTATTTTTTTTTTGTTATTGTCAGGATTATTACAGTTTTTGACATGACATTCAGGTCATATCATGAAATGCGTTCCTAATGAAATACTTGGAGCTTTAAAAATTATGCTTCCTTATAGCTTTTTTTGTTTTTTTTCCTTAGCGTGTGAGAATGGTCTTAGAAGCATAAGTAATTCTTAGGTAATAAATAGTTTCAAAATTTGCTGTTCGTATGTTTCCTGTACGATAAATTTGTTAAATAAGCAATAGCATACATAATGGTTTTAAATAAAACGTAGGCTGAAAATTTAAATCTGAAAATTGATGTAGTATAAATTAGGTCAATTACAAAATAAAAACAAGATGTAAAACATAAACTTTTCCAAATCAAAATATCTAAAACTTGGCCATAAAAACACATTAAATTTCATATAGAAAAATAATAATAAGCTACTTTAAACGTCCAAGAATACATTGAAATGAAATATTAAATACAAATATAAAATTATTTTGTAGTCGCATCTTTTCCACGTCAGCTTTGTAAATGTAAACATTTGTAAATAACTTTAAACTATCATGCTTAATCATAAGCATGTCATTGGGTTATTTATTTTTAAATTATAAGAAACACGTATTTATTATTTTTTTGAAAAATAAATTACAAGAACCTTTATAGACATTAAATTAGTGAACAAACAGAAATGATTTTTCTGCTAGATGGCGCTCCTGTAGATTTTTCTCGTGACGTTAGAATATACAACATTTGGGAACCAGATTGAACGAAAGGTTCAATTATTGACTAGCAAACACCTGATCTGATACCAATATGTCATTAATAGGCCTATACTCTCAAAACAGTAAATATAAAAGACGAATTGAAAAATAATCTGATATGTTAAAATCCAGAATTTAAAATCGAGTAGTTTTGCTTGTTGTGTTAACAGTAGCGGAAGACATTTTGATCAATTATAAAAATAAAATCTTTGTTATTTTTAAAAGTTATTTTATTTGAAGATATTTTAGGACAGTAAGAATATTATTCTTTCTGTATATAGCCCATATTTCCAGCCAAATTTAAATTATTTTGATGTTCATAAAAATTTATTTATTGAAACTTTTAGTTTTGTAATTGTCTTTATATACGTTAATGTTCTTAGAATTAAATTTTCTTCAAGTCATATTGAAAACTATTGAGTGTTAATACACATCCAACTAAGTTATGTTAACGGAAACATAAAATACAGGGAAGATTTAGGCTACCACTTTTTATTCTAGGTTAACCCCAGACGTTCTAATCTTTTTCTTTAGTATAAAATCGGAATAAAGAACTATTTTTCCCACAATGAATGCCATATAAATTATATTTTAAATTCCTTCATGAAATGAGCCAGATCCTCCTCTAGCCGTAATACGTTAACGAGCATTTCTGCACCTATATTTTGTGATCTCTCTTTATTTTATATGATGCTCCATCTCCCGAAGTATTTCTATCCGCATCGCCCCGAGAAAATATTATAACAATATGGAATATACTGCTACCCAACTTTATGCAGGAAAAACAAAAAATGTGGTGTGTTCTTGAATTAATTTTAAAAAAAATTAGACTCAAAAAGGTTTTAAACAAATACAAAAAAAATAATAACATAAAATGTTGTAGATAAAATCGTAAATGTATAAATACGACGCAATTAGTTAATATTAAAAAAAGAAAGTGTTTCAGAATAATCATTAAATGTTATTGTGTTGTAGCCTACAATGCAATTGAGACTGCAATTAGTTTGGGAAGGGGATGGTATTGCGATGCAAAGCTTATCACCTGTCACTACTAAAAGCTGTATTTTAAAACTATTTCAATACGGTTTATTTAAAAAAAAACAATTTTTGTTCGAAATTTACTTTGCTTAATAATATTATTGGTTCGTTAATACAACAATAATAACAATTCTAAATTATGCGAACTTTTTTCACTTTAAAAAATAATTTTTATTTACATCTTGTATCTCAATCCATAAGTTTTACAGCATCGTTCAATAACAATAGGGAAGTTTGTTTTGCAGGGTAGTAAATTAATTCGCCGATAGATGGTGTGAGTGCACATTTTTATAGTAACAGAAACATGGTGGAATATCTTTAGGTCTTCCATTTCCAATGGGTTATTTATCCTTAACTACAGTCAGTAGTGAATATTGGATTTTAATTTAAAAGTTTTCATTGCCCTTTTGAATTTTTTGGAAACAATATATTTAACTGAATAGTATTACTAAAATTTATGTATTAATTGAATAATAACAAGTTTTTGAGTTATAAATTAATACAAACAATAGAAAAATATTTACAGTACTTGATATACAAATTATTATTTGCCCTATTATTGATGATAAAGCTGTATTATTTATTCTGAAAATTACATATTTTTTTAATTGGTCACTTTAACATTAGTTTATGACTATCCGAACTTTAAATTTTGTAAATTTGTGAAAATTTACTGAAACAGTTCTCAAAATTTAACTAACAGTTCAAAGTAATCCAAAATATGGTTTTGTTTACATAATATGCATATAGATTAATTAAAGTCAATTTTATTTTGAAACAGCTAAAATAAATCCTATAATTTTAACATTTTAGCCCTTTGTTGTTCCAGTTATTCCTGTGGTCCAAACCTAGAAATTGATCTACCTTCTCCCTGACATCCAGTTGAGTTGTAATTTTGTATCAGCGTGTTAGGACTAACCAAGAATAAACATTTTAGAAACAAGAATGTGTTTTTAGAAACAAGAATAAACATTTTATTGATTTTGGAGTATAATTATAAACACACAAAGAATGAGATTTGGATAAAATCCACATTCCTGTTTTTGCTTGAAACTTATTTTAAGGATGTTTTTGGTCTTGAATTCTCAAAATGTCAACAACTTCAATTACTGGGTACAATCGTAGAATTATTTGAAAAAAATTCTGGCTGTAGTCCTATTTTATATTGTCATATATTTTCGATGGCAATTCATGAATCTGTAGTAAAAATGTGTCTATTTTAGTGAATTAGGAAGTAAAAGTTGAGTAGATTAAAAAATGTTTGAGGGGAAAAATAAATTAAAATTACTGTATTTTAAATGTGTTCAATGAATTAGGAAATGTTTATAGTTCACAGTAAAAAAAATAATGAAATTGCAAAACATATTTAGGCCTAATTATTACACGTGAATTTTACACATTTTTCTTTGTGGTGTAAGGTAGGACACCTACCTCTCAAAACAAACACAGCCACTATCTGCGATTATCATCCAATTGCTCAAAAAAGACTGCCATATATTGTTTAATAAAAGTCCAAGCACAAAACATCATTGTGAACAATTATAAATATTTTATGTTGAGAAACAGTCACTGTCTTATGGCTTCAATATATTCAATTGTTTTAGGTTTTGAACATGTTTATGCATTGCTTTGACAAATGATATAAATCGGGTTGTAGCTGATTTCTCATAAAATTTAAAAAGTTACAAATAGCTACAACTTTGGCGCAATAACTACCCTGGGGCAATAAAATAAAAAAATTACTGTCCAGAGCTAAAAAATAAATATATTTTAGCTATTAAAGTAAATACTGTAATATTTCACTTGCCTTTACTGTGAGTAGCTTGTGTGGTGCTCTCCTCAGACTCAAGTGGTGACCTACAAGCTGGTGGAGTCTGGGGCTGAGCCTCAGCTCTCCCCGTAGTAGTAATGGCATTGGTTTGGTTGTTAACAAATTCAAAACATCTTTGGTGAGACATAATTTTGTCCTAAGATAATTATAATTTGAAGTACAAATTCGTACACAACTTAATTTATGATTAGTAAATTTCACATGAAATTTAAAGTGAAATAATGGTGAGAAATTACTCTAGTAATTACTCTGAAATATTAATTACTCTAGTAATTAATATTCTTATTTGTTGATTCCATCTTCACGTGAGCTACTAGTTTTTACTAAACACTTGAAAATATTTATAAACTTGCCTATAGTAGCACTTACTTATATTTGTTGAGGATGGCCATTTCGGGAGATGTGTCCCATTAAATGGAAGATATCGTGAACATTTCAAGTTCAAGTAAGTTGTAACTTGAGAAAATAGATTGTGGTAAGTGTAGATTTTATATGAAGGCGAAAGAGGATATTTACACCAATATGTAGTACCTTGATTTTTATTTCAATTTAATGGCAGTATTTTAAATAATACACTTGTAAATATTTACAAACTTGCCTATAGTGGCACTTAATTATATTTGTTGAGGACGGCTGTTTCGGGAGATGTGTCCCATTGTCAACTCAGACCGTAATAGTCACAAGTTTGGAGTTACGGTCTGAGTTGACAATGGGACACATCTCTCAAAATGGCCGTCCTCAACAAATATAAGTAAGTGCTACTATAGGCAAGTTTATAAATATTTACAAGTGTTTAGTTAATATTCTTCTTAATTATTATTCTTTATAAATACAATTTTGAAAAATCAACTTTGAAAGTATAATTAATACTTGAAGTTTTGTGTTGTACATCTTGAGGTTTTTCTATAATTACTCTTTTTTATTAACTCAAGAGTCTGGTCTGTGACTCAGCATTGAACAATGCGCTGACCTAGTGCGAAACACGTCTAGTGAATAAATCAGTAAGTAGTGGTTTTTTTATGCCAAGTTAATACAAAAAAGTGTATAAATAATATTTTGTTCAATCTAGGGAAAAATGAATAGCAAGGTGTCAACTTTGAGGAGAGATGTAGTCAGTGGGGAATTATTTAGACATGACGATAGGTCAGCTGCATGCTGTATTAGATGTGACTACAACATTGCAGATAGGCCATATCACACAGGCCTATCTGATTGTAATCGTACTATCAAACTAAATTACACTTAATAATCAAACCTTATTTGAATAAGAACAGTATCATAAGAAGTATAGTATTTCAAGATATTTGTTGATTTATTTTAAAAAATATGTAAGATTTAATCCCCCCTAATGGTTTTCTAATCTCAGCTACAAATAAACTCGTGACTTGCATACAAAATTTTAATTATTTATGATAACATAATGAATCACAGTGCATTTCAGAAGTGCATGCAGTTAGTTTTATTTACTCAATTATGTTAAATTTTATTGATACAATATATAATTGAAAAAACACTTCACAAATTTATAGTGAATTAGGGTTTATTTTGTATGATTTTTGAAAGCCAGTTTCTAAAATGTGCTACATCAGTGAAGATTGTATATTGACTTAGATCGCAGGAGTTAGTAGTTTTATTAAGAAGAGATAAACTGACGATTCCTCGCAACAGCCATTTTGTCTCACCATTTATCTTAACTGGGAGATACAATCCCCCTCCGCTATCACCATTGCAGGGTCCATGACCTTCAACAAATACATTACTAATAAAAAATAATTTGGGGGAAAACCTTACTCAATAAATTATAAAATTTTTTATAAAATAAATGCTGAAGAATGTTTTCAGGAAAGTAAAGGCTAACTTGATCTTAATAAAATAATAATAATTATTTTTTAAATAAGGAAATATAAAACCAGCTCAGTAACATTTCTATTTTGCAATAGTATGACAGAAGATAATCACACTTCTTAACATTCCCCCCCCCCCTGGTTTGTCATAGTTCAATGTTATGCCAACATGTTTCTTTGAGCAGACACCTCCCTTTGGTTCTAGTAAAAAGGAAATCTACTACAGGTAAGTAGCCACACGTGCAATGCTAGGTGAGTTGTGTCTTATTTTGTGATAAAATAGTTAAAGTTCATCAGTTGGTCTTTAAACTCAAGCTCAAAGTCCTCTGAATAATGTTTCCTATACCTTTTTTCAGGCCCTTTTTTGAACAGATTTTGTTAGAAAATCTACCAATTAAAGCTTTAAAAAATATATCTTAAGAGACCAAGAACTTTCAATGGTAACTACAGCAATACTGAAACTTGAATATCAATTTATTTCTGATTTTTTAAAAGTAAGGTTACTGCTCCACCACAATATAAAAATGCTGGAGAAGCATGGAATGTACAGAAATCCCAGTTAATGCCACTGACATCCTTTAAAAATAAACCTAACATATTTGTAAAACAAATTAAAACTTCATTGATTTATGTTTTACTTAGAAGGTTTCCTAAATTACTTTTGAATGATTCAGCACTGTTAAATTAGTATTGACTATCACAGTCGATAATACTTATGATTGTGATAGTTGCACAGGTGACATTTGTTATCCAAGTAGTTTTATTTCGACACTACTTGAAATTACCGACACTGAGGACCTTGAATTGTCATTTACAACTTTTCTTTGACCTGTCTACTAACGATCAGTACCAGTTGGGTGACAATGTTTACAAATTTTGGAGGACAGTTGTCATCCTCAACCAAACTTGCTTCCGTTTTTTATAGTATTTTCAACTTATATTGTTTTGTACTTGAATATTATTTTTATAACAAAATTATATTAGAAAGTGATAGAGAATAATTAATACACTAGCTAAATAGGACTGAAATGTCTTAATGATGTATGTTGCGTGAGGTTTAACGGTGTCCCTCCTTCTGTTCTAGCATTTGACTACTAACCTAACTGAAAACATTATACAATACATATATTGTCTCTTTCATAGTGCTCTTTCTTTGCAGAAGCAGAGCAACACATTTAAAGATCATGACTACATCAAACTATTACAGTATTATCATTTAGTTAATTAGAGTTGTTTACACTTTAAACACGACATTGATGTTCTCTGAAGTGTTGGGTTTTGACCCCACACTGCAGCCCATTCCACCCTAGCGATCTTAAGGTCAGAGACACAGTTAAACCTCACGCACTGTAGATGATCACGAGTACTCATATGAAGTAGAAGATAGATTTTTTCTGTTTATGATAGTGGTATTGAAGAAGACCTAGGCTTAAAATAAAATATTTTAGAAAACCAGTTAGCTTATTATTTTTTTTTATCAGTTATAGAAGAAATTATTGAAGAAATTCCTTTTTCTCTCCCTGAACAACAAATCTATTTCCTACATTTAGGTCAATGCTTAAAATATTTTTATCAAGAAGAGAGAATTATTCAGTTTTATATTGTGATACATTTATTATATGTTTATATTATAACTTTCTGTGACAAATTTTCAAATACAGTAGTTACATACAATGATGCTGGTAAAAAAAATGCTTAGCATGTGTTACAAATTCAAAGAGTAAAAATGTCACTATAACTGAATATTGTAGTAAGAAATATCATGGGCACCCCACAAGGAGGAGCATTGCCCCCCCCCCAAATTTCTGGACAGGTGTATAATTTTTTTATAATCGAAAGCTGACAAAAAACTCAGCACAATAAACTACGAAAATAATAATAGTGCTGACAAGAGATATACCCCGCAGTATCAGTTGTTATTTTGATTATATGCAAGCTATTTTCTAAATATGACTGTAAGTTCAAAGAAAAATATGAACTATATTTTAATCTTACAAGTCATGATCAAAATAAAATTTTAGAAATTATTTCAGACGAAGTTTGGTATTCAACATTATGTTTCTCATAAAAACAAAATCAGGCTTATATTTAGAATTATAACTTTATAAAATGCCATAGAAATTACAAAATTTTAAATTTTGCAAAGCTATTTAGTCTAAAAGCCCTCGATTTGCATTCTATGAGAAACATGCCGTTGAATACCATACCCTAACTTACCAATAAAAAAGTAGTTTAAAACATGTACCTTATAATGTAAGTTTGTGGCATAGTGTTGACAAGCTTTCAAATGTTCTCTATTGTTTGAGGGTACTCCATTTTATACCCCCAGGGCAATCTTGTACCCTCCCCCAGAACAAAACTTGTAGATCCTCCTATAGTAAGTATTCTACTTAAAGGTGTAAGTTCATATACTTTTTTCTGTGATAAAAGTATTAATATTGAAGCAAAATGGTCTTGGAAGACCATAGTCCTCCGCATGACCAACAGTGTATTAGTAATACACGCAACCACTGGAGTTTTAAGAAATAGGTGTCTTTAGAAAGCCTAAGATCACAAAGTAAAAGACCAGATTAAATATATGTCTCTGAGCGCTGGACCATGAGGAAAATAAACTTTTGATTCTAAGATTTGAAAGAAACATCTATAGAAGCTCTGTCTTTAAGATAAAGAGCAAATCTGTCTTAATTTAGGTAATTATTTTGAGTTTCAACAGACTGGGTACAATTTGTTTCCTCTAACACTTGCATGAATTAGGTAACATAGTAGCTTGAAAAATATTCTGTATGCTCAAGTGTACTTTGGATTAAGAGATTAGAGCTGCCTTAGAGAGACACATATATTGGATTGTTGTTGACTTGAAAGACAAGCGGATTGTAAGAAAAGTAAATTATATTAAACAATTTTTAATTCTTGCAGTTTTTGTGTTGTACGTCTTGAGGTTTTTCTATAATTAAACTTTGGTATTAACTTGGCAAAAAAAACTATTACTTATTGATATTTTTCAACAGATGCGTTTCACTCTAGGTTAGCACATTATTCAATGCTGTGAGTCACAGACAAAATTAACTCAACATAATATAACATGTAGCCTATAAAAACGGATACAAACTCACCTTGATAGACAACATAATGCACAAAAGACAACACACACATAACAAAACAAAAAACAATAACACACAAACACAAAAGTAAATAACACTTACATATCACGACAACACATCACAAAAAACTGCTTCCTCGTTTCGAAAACTTAAATACAAAGTACCATTTAAAACATCCAACACAATTGAAAAAAACCTACATAGTTAAAAAAAACACCCAAATAAATATGACAGGACAAAAGTATACAGGATAACATGCAACAACTGCCCCATCTTTTACATTGAACAAACAAGGAAAACATTTACCACAAAATAAAACGAACACATAAAAGACTTAGAAAAGACACAACCCAAATCAAATTTTGTCATAGATGTACAAAACACACTACACTTACACACTAACATAGACACAAATCTAAATATCTTACACTACATTAAAAAAGTAACAAACTTTACACAACAGAAAACTACGAGATATATAAGCACCACAAATGCTATACATAATACATTCTTAATGGCAAAACACACTCACAATCAAATACTATATTTGAACACATAATTAACTATTACTCTATGAAAAATAACACACATAAGAACACCAATACACCACAGACTTACACCAACACAACACACCTGAGCAACAGTCTTGCCTGTAACTCACAGCATTGAATAGTGCGAAACACGGTTGCTGAAAAATATCAGTACTAGAGGTTTTTTTCCAAGTTGATACCAAAAGGGTAATTTTTAATTAATACTTCAGGGCTCATCTACTCTCACAATTGGGCTGCTAGAGTTCATATGGCAGTAAACTGTTCAGATGGAATTATATTTTTTGTTTATACAATTTTCATTCATAGAGTTTGAGTTTGTTTTGGTAAGTAGTAACCTCTTATATTATTAACATTTTTTATTTTTAACAAAAGATATTTGTTGGTAACAAATTAAAAAAATTAACTATCATAGATGTTTTGCATATTTTCCTTTTATCTTCCTATAATCAACATTTGTAAGCAGCATTCTTGTTGTATCTTGTTTTGAATAGCAGACCCCCTGTCAAGTACAATGAAAAAACTAACTACAATTTTAATTTTTGAATTTTAGTTTTGTGTGTGTCTTTTACGTGGGGATATTTTTGTTTAACTTATCAGATTTTTAAATGCATCTAAAATAACCAGCCTTATCAATCACGTAATCTAGGAATAATGTTTTCTAGAACTACATTACAGTTGTTCCACTTTTCCATTATTAGTCATGTGATTTGCCTGATTGACCCCCATATGAACTTATATATGTGGTTAGGACTTTGCAAACAGGCATGGTAATGCACTATGTGAATGTGTCTTTTATCATTGAGACTTTAATAATAATAATAATAATAATAATATATATATATATATATATATATATATATATATATATATATATATATGAAGTTAATATATTACTATTGTAAGTAATTTTATCCACCATTAAGTGGAATAATTTTACCTTGAATGATGAGGCACCTTTCGGTCACTTGACCATTGTCGAATCACTCAAGAGTGATTCGACAATGGTCAAGTGACCGAAAGGTGCCTCATCACTCAAGGTAAAATTATTCCACTTAATGGTGGATAAAATTAGTTACAATAGTAATATATTAACTTCATAAAGTCAGTGCAACGGAAAAACAATGGATAACGTAAAATATCAAGAATATATATATATATATATATATATATATATATATATATATATATATATATATATATATATATATATATATATATATATATAATAAATAAATTTAAAATATTTCAAAAACAAGAATACTTTTAATGAATATATTTATTAAAAGCTTTTTGCAGATAAAATAGTACCAGCATCTTCAGGAAAATAATTATCTAATAAAATATTTTTACAAAATTAAATCATATGTGCTCCTATGTGCTGTTAGTATACATATACAAAGGTGTATACATATATATAATATAAAAGTCTCAATGATGAAAGGCACATCCACACATAGTGTGTTACCTTACTTGTTCACAAAGTCCTCACCACATACGTATATTGATTGAAAAACTTCATTCACCCGAACAATGGTGGGAATTTTAGTAGGCAAGGTCATAGTAATACACCTAAGGCATCTTTAAGGTAAAATTACACTTGTAAATTTATTACAATTATTTTAAAAAAATGAATACCATAGCAAATTGTTGTAATGATGGACTTCTATTTGGTAAAAAAACTGCCAAAAAATAATGGTTATCCGCTGTAAAAATTCTGTTAATACAAAAATAATTTATAATCTTACCGTCTTTTAAACCTGCACAGAATGTCCTAGAAGATGTTAAATAATAAAAGTCTCTATGGCTATGAATACATTCTTCAGTAGAAACAATTGGAAGTTGTATAGCTCTCGGTTCCGATGTTATTTTGTTACCCATTTCATCTTGACCCCAACCTACAACCTAAACAACACTAAATTATTGTTGTTTGTTATTTATAATAACAAATTTTGTTAACTTACGTTTAATTTTGTTTCACAGCAATAAAAACCACAAAGAAACTGTTGAAAATAAAATATCAAATAATATTACTTTTAAACTAATTTTTGAAAAAAATAACAGTAGCTCCATGAATTCTGTTTCAGAAAACATTTGAATAGTTAAATTTAAAAATATTGTTTCATACATTTTTCATGAAATATATTTTTAAAGCATTATTATTTGTAAATAAATACAATAGTTATGGTTAAAGCTGTTATGAAATTGTTTGGCGAGAGTGTAGGCTTATCTAAAAATAGATACTAAATCCCAATACTTTATTTCTCATTAAATTAATTTTCCAAAAAATATCTTGTTAACAATGGTTTAACAAATTATATAAACCACTAAATAATGGAAATATAATTAAAAATTAATAAAAATCTCCAACTGGTATTTTCTTGACATCCTCTTGTTATCTAAGTGTGTCTACAATGAAAACTAATATACATTAGGTGAGAAGATGAAACTAAATTGAACGAACAGCGCGTATTGAACTTCTAAGTTTTTCACTTACGAATTTATTATGTAATTCTACTTGTTACATAATGCAACACAAAAGTGAGTAGTTACTAGAACAGAGAAACGTGCTCCCTGAACTCTAATTATGTAATCCTACTTGTTAGTTAATACAACAAATAAGTGAGCAGTTACTAGGACAGAGAAACGTGCTCCCTGAACACTTATTATGTAATCCTACTTGTTAGTTAATACAACAAATAAGTGAGCAGTTACTAGGACAGAGAAACGTGCTCCCTGAACTCTAATTATGTAATCCTACTTGTTAGTTAATACAACAAATAAGTGAGCAGTTACTAGGACAGAGAAACGTGCTCCCTGAACACTTATTATGTAATCCTACTTGTTAGTTAATACAACAAATAAGTGAGCAGTTACTAGGACAGAGAAACGTGCTCCCTGAACACTTATTATGTAATCCTACTTGTTAGTTAATACAACAAATAAGTGAGCAGTTACTAGGATAGAGAAACGTGCTCCCTGAACACTTATTATGTAATCCTACTTGTTAGTTAATACAACAAATAAGTGAGCAGTTACTAGGACAGAGAAACGTGCTCCCTGAACACTTATTATGTAATCCTACTTGTTAGTTAATACAACAAATAAGTGAGCAGTTACTAGGACAGAGAAACGTGCTCCCTGAACACTTATTATGTAATCCTACTTGTTAGTTAATACAACAAATAAGTGAGCAGTTACTAGGACAGAGAAACGTGCTCCCTGAACACTTATTATGTAATCCTACTTGTTAGTTAATACAACAAATAAGTGAGCAGTTACTAGGATAGAGAAACGTGCTCCCTGAACACTTATTATGTAATCCTACTTGTTAGTTAATACAACAAATAAGTGAGCAGTTACTAGGACAGAGAAACGTGCTCCCTGAATTCTAATTATGTAATCCTACTTGTTAGTTAATACAACAAATAAGTGAGCAGTTACTAGGACAGAGAAACGTGCTCCCTGAACTCTAATTATGTAATCCTACTTGTTAGTTAATACAACAAATAAGTGAGCAGTTACTAGGATAGAGAAACGTGCTCCCTGAACTCTAATTATGTAATCCTACTTGTTAGTTGATACAACAAATAAGTGAGCAGTTACTAGGACAGAGAAACGTGCTCCCTGAACTCTAATTATGTAATCCTACTTGTTAGTTAATACAACAAATAAGTGAGCAGTTACTAGGACAGAGAAACGTGCTCCCTGAACTCTAATTATGTAATCCTACTTGTTAGTTAATACAACAAATAAGTGAGCAGTTACTAGGACAGAGAAACGTGCTCCCTGAACTCTAATTATGTAATGCTACTTGTGAGTTAATACAACAAATAAGTGAGCAGTTACTAGGACAGAGAAACGTGCTCCTTGAACACTTAATATGTAATCCTACTTGTTAGTTAATACAACAAATAAGTGAGCAGTTACTAGAACAGAGAAACGTGCTCCCTGAACACTTATTATGTAACCCTACTTGTTAGATAATACATCAAATAAGTGAGCAGTTACTAAAACAGAGAAACATGCTCCCTGAACACTTATTATGTAATCCTACTTGTTAGATAATACAACAAATAAGTGAGCAGTTACTAGAACAGAGAAACGTGCTACCTGAACACTTATTATGTAATCCTACTTGTTAGATAATACAACAAATAAGTGAGCAGTTACTAGAAACAGAGAAACGTGCTACCTGAACACTTATTATGTAATCCTACTTGTTAGATAATACAACAAATAAGTGAGCAGTTACTAGGACAGAGAAACGTGCTCCCTGAACTCTAATTATGTAATCCTACTTGTTAGTTAATACAACAAATAAGTGAGCAGTTACTAGAACAGAGAAACGTGCTACCTGAACACTTATTATGTAATCTTACTTGTTAGATAATACAACAAATAAGTGAGCAGTTACGAGAACAGAGAAACGTGCTACCTGAACACTTATTATGTAATCCTACTTGTTAGATAATACAACAAATAAGTGAGCAGTTACTAGAACAGAGAAACGTGCTCCCTGAACAGTTATTATGTAATCCTACTTGTTAGATAATACAACAAATAAGTGAGCAGTTACTAGGACAGAGAAACGTGCTCCCTGAACAGTTATTATGTAATCCTACTTGTTAGATAATACAACAAATAAGTGAGCAGTTACGAGAACAGAGAAACGTGCTACCTGAACACTTATTATGTAATCCTACTTGTTAGATAATACAACAAATAAGTGAGCAGTTACTAGAACAGAGAAACGTGCTCCCTGAACAGTTATTATGTAATCCTACTTGTTAGATAATACAACAAATAAGTGAGCAGTTACGAGAACAGAGAAACGTGCTACCTGAACACTTATTATGTAATCCTACTTGTTAGATAATACAACAAATAAGTGAGCAGTTACTAGAACAGAGAAACGTGCTCCCTGAACAGTTATTATGTAATCCTACTTGTTAGATAATACAACAAATAAGTGAGCAGTTACTAGGACAGAGAAACGTGCTCCCTGAACAGTTATTATGTAATCCTACTTGTTAGATAATACAACAAATAAGTGAGCAGTTACTAGAACAGAGAAACGTGCTCTCTGAACACTAATTATGTAACCCTACTTGTACCCCACCTAACGACACCTGCCCAATCTACAACCAGGTAAACCACTCAGACAAAACAATAAATTGGTGTCAGATGTAGGGTAATTAGTCGTAGATGTGTGGAATAAGTAACACCTGAAGGGAGGCCTGAAGAACAATCCCAACAAACCAACTGCTACAAAACGTAGGAAGAAAGAAGAAAGCTAGAATGTAGAAAGAGGAGAAAGAAGAAATGATAAACTCAATAAAAGTAAAAGTTGAGTGAAAAGAAATTAAGTGTAGTGAATTTTTTGTGTAAAATTTAGCGCTGACTAATAATAGAAAACAAATTAAATTTTAGTTTTTTTAATGGTAATTGGCTGACAACTTTTAGTTAACAAAAAGTCTGGTCGCAAGTAATAGCAAAAGTGTAATAAGAAATTAACTACCAGCTCGTCATGAACAGCAACAAGATTTTAGCAAAATATTAAACATAAGTGAACTAATTAAAAATGAAGTTTCTTGATGTAATCATCTTGAATTCACTGATTAAACTAAATTTAAACTACTTAACTAAGTGAATACGTAATTGCTTATTTGCTGACGCGTTTCAAAACGATCGTTCCTTTTACGAAGCTAACCCTGAAGCTAACCCTCTACATTCGAGGGTTAGCTTCATAAAAGAAACGATCATTTTGAAACGCGACAGCATGTAAGCAATTACATATTCACTTATTAAGTAGTTAAAATTTAGTTTAATTAAAAATGTTTTCCCAAAAAAAAAATTTCTTGATATTCAATATTATATGGTTAAGTCTGGTAAAATGAGTAAAAACACTACAAAATACAAAAAACGTAAATGAAGTTCAAGAAAAACAATAGTAATTATAAGGATATGTAGAAGTACTATAATAATTGTTGAAAGTATTAAGCGATGAAAAGATAATAGAATAAACTAACGTTAAAAATATATGAAGCAGTGGTTAGTTAATTTATAAAACTAAACAAATAGTTAAAAAATATTTTAGAATAAATACTTCATTTACTTGATTTACATAATTTACAACATTTACATAATTTTAAAATTGTTTTATAAAAAATTTATCTGATTATAAAACATTTAGACATACTATTAAAAAAAGATTTATATCATAAAATTTTTAATAATACCAGGGCAATTCAAAAATGTCATATAACAGGGGGTTTACAAGAATTAGCAGAAATAATTAATTTTGTATTTAAAAATAAGAATCAACATAGCATACATTTGAAGAAATGTTGAAATTTGAAACAGAGGATAAAGAATCTATGAAATGTAATGTAGTTATAAATGAGAGAATTAATAAATATGTCAATGAAAATTAATGTGAAAATTGAGGAAAATTTGAGTACAGCGAAGTGTGTGGTAAAATTTAAAAAGCAATAGATTTAAACAATAAAATAAATAAAAAAGGGATATGACTTGGAGATATGAAATGAACAAATCCCAAAAGGACATTTAAAAAATAAAAATTATAGAGGAATTAGAAATAAACCAAACCAAGTGAATGAATGGTTCTATTTAATTATAAAATATCTAAGAGTATTTTCAGTTAAACCTGTAAAATATGTAATATTTGCTGTCAAAGCAAACCATTAATTCAAATAACTTATACCACAAATAGTTAAAATTCAGTGGAGGGTTAAAATAGTTATAATCAGTGTTGAAGGAGAGTATATTGAAATGATGGAGAAAAGATGAACACTCCTAGTTTAAACAAAATTTACATTGGGAAATACCTAAGAAAAACGTATTAGCAATAATCGGTAATAATATTAAAGAAAGGAATATTGAAAATTTAAGAAGAATCTAAAACTAATCAGAAAAATAGAGTTGAAAAAACAGAATTTCTTAGTAAAATAACAAAAAGAAATAATAAGAATATAATATTCAAACTAAAGTAAAAATAGAATTTACTGAAACAGCAACTCTTAAATATTTAGAAACAATAATGGCAGAAAAAGAAAAAAATAAATATAGTAACCAAATTTTAATAAATAAAAAGTATCAGGAATATCTTGAAACGTATAGAAATAAACATAAACATAAAGGAATATATTAAACCAATTGTTAAATATAAAAAACAATTAATTTTCATTTTGCAGTAAAAATAGCCCATATGAAAAAAAACCTGATTGAAACAAAAAAGCATAAGCGGTAGTAATAATTATTGAAGTTAAAAAATACAAATTTAGGTTTCACTTGATGTTAAATATAAAATTAATTGATATTAGAAATGAAACTTTATTTGAAAAAAAAACCATAAAATATAAGTTTTAAGAGATATAAATTGAAATTCAAAAGTGTGAAGTTCACCCTAATAATGAATTAAGTAATATTAGTCTGTAACAGGCAGTAACTCCAACAGAGTAACACACTGCCTCGGTCAGAGCCACTTGCCACCTGAAACATCTGCTGAGATTGGTAATGGGTGATGGTACCCTGTGGTTTTGTTCTATTAGGTCATTCTTTGAATTCCTTCTAGAACATTTTCTATGATAGAAATTCGTATGCTTTTAAATTACGTTTCAACAATTTGTTTTAAATTTAATTACCAAATTCTGTATTTTAATTTATGTAAGCAGATTATGCAAGATTATGCAATTGATGACTAAACTTTATATAACAATTTCCAGGTAATGTCTGGTGGCACAACAGACTAACCTTTAATTTGCTTTTGACATTATTAACATTAAATTATTTTTATATTTCTATTGATATTTTCCTATGGTTTTGGACATTCCTAAATTTTAGTTTTACATTAAAATTTGTTTTACAAACTGCTTTGGAGAACATGTTTAAGGAAAGAATTGCAAAATTGAACAAAATGCAGTATACGTAAAGTGGGCGGTTTTAATATTTTAACACTTACTGTTCCTTTATTTCCAATAATTAGACTTAGATCATATGTACTGGTCCATAAGCAAACTGGTTTTATAAAAGGTGTGTACTCAATGGCATCTGATAATTCCAGCAAAGCAATGTCAGCTCTAAATGTCATTAAATCAAACTGAGGATGCAAGTGGATAGCTGCTACCTAAATAAGGAAATAAAAAATATAGTAACTATCAGGGGGGAGTCTTTCATTTGATAGTTTCAAAATAGGAAGATTTACATTACATTTAATATAATTTGGTTTAACACCATTGATTCACCTGATATGACTAAAAAATATCAAGCATAATAGAGATTTCAACAGGTACATATGCAGGTTATAATGAATAGGATTTTAAACAAAACTAAACCAGTAATAAATATATAGATTTGGGCAAACCAAAAAAAAGGAAGCAGAGAAAGGGGTTATGTTAAAACCTTACCAGAATAGCGTAAGTTTCATTTTTATTGGTTAAAAAATTACTTTATATTGGCTAGTTATGAAAAAAATTTCATAATCATTTCAAACCCTCATTAGGAAATTAAAATATAATTCGAGATAAATTCTGTGTATATAAGTTGACATTAATCTTAGAACTATTAATCATAAGCAGGGTGTACAATGTCTGTAAAAGATTTCAATGGTGTTGTCTGCACAACTCCTTTGGTGATGACCACTAAAACCATATGCATCTTTGTAACCGAGAATGAAGTTAACAAATTTTCAAAGACGTATCGATGATTAAACATTTTTGGCAGAGCTTTAGTTTGTAAAATTATAACTTTAAATAATAATATTATTTAATTCCATCTTCACTTGAGCTACTAGTTTTTCACTAAAACACTTGAACATATATTAGTATGTTACACTTCCTTATAGTAGCACTTACTTTTTTGATTATTAAGGATGGCCTTTTCGGGAGATGTGTCCAATTACAATTCAGACCAAAACCACCACCTCAATTGTCAAAAAAGTAAGTGCTACTATAGGCAAGTATAACATACTAATAAATGTTCAAGTGTTTTTAGTGAATAACTTTAAAGTGTGTTTTTAAAACCTTGTTATATCTTGGCAGCATTTAACCTGATTTGCTTAATAAGAAGTCTCCATGTACATTACTTAAATTTAATGTTGATTGAGCACTCTATAAACTTGGCATGTATTTAAGTTAGGAACAAATATGTGTGACAATGTCAGTAAAAGACTAGAGTTTAGGTATCTTCATTTGTTGATGTGCACATATTTGAGAAATAAAACTACCAAAATTCCTTTTAAACAGTTTAGCTATGACTTATTTCCATGAGAAATCACCATATAAGAGGAGGTAGTTTTTAACAAAATTTTAAAGAAATTAATATTAATTTATAGACTTAATATTTCTTTATAGATTTGCAGTTTACGAAAATGAAAATTTAAAATTTGCTCTGACTTAATTATTCCTTGCAAACCTTCAACTCGATTTCCAACCAATAAGTACCACTTGAACATATACTTAAATTTAATGTCCATTGAGTGTTCTTTAGTTTTAAAAAGTATTTAAAGTAAGAAAAAGTTTATTCGTATATTTCTAAACCTTTATTTAATTTTAAGCATTAAAGGTGTAAAATGGCAATTAATTTTAAAAGTTTTGCCTTGGAGTTATAAATTAGCCCCTACCAAAAAGGCCAAACTCCTCCGTCTCAGAAAAATTTCTGGCTCCATTACTGATTGATGATATTTATTTCCTGTTCTATCTTCACTGTAAAACACTGCCAAGTTTCATAAATTTGTAAAATATAAAATGTTATAAAAACACGTAGAAACATAATGTATTGCTGATAAAAAGTATTTAAAGCTAATAAAATATTCATCATAGTTTTGAGAATTTTTTTATATTTTAATATCCAAATAAGTGTTCTTTAAATTTGGATTGTGAAATACTGGTATCGATTATTAAGTAAGAGTCACATAAACAACTTAATTAAATCTAAACACAAAATAAATTTGTAATATTAATTGATTCCATCTTCACGTGAGCTACTAGTTTTTAACTAAAAACACTGGTAAATATGTTGCACTTTCCTATAGTAGCACTTACTTTTATAATTGTCGAGGACGGCCATTTCGAGATATGTGTTCAATTGTAAACTCAGACAGTACCTGACCTCTTAGTTTTTGTAAGTTAGGGTGAGGATGTAGGTGTATTTTGATGAGTATTAGGGTTTATGATGTCAAAAAGGGTATGTGAGTTATAATGTAATGGGGTGTTAAATATCGGTGTACAAACAACGCTACGCAACATTATGAGATATACAATCATTTCAAACTACACCCTACACACATACTCAAGACCCAATTATATTATAACTCTCATACATTTTTTGACATCATAACCCCCAATACTCACCGAAATAGATCTACATCCCTACCCTAATCCCCTCCGACAACCTACAAAAACCAAGAGGTCAGTTATGGTATGGACAATTGGAAACCTCTCCCAAAATGGTGTCCTCAACAATTATTAAAGTAAGTGCTACTATAGGCAAGTATAACAAATTTTTATTATATATATATATATATATATATATATATATATATATGTGTGTGTGTGTGTGTGTGTGTGTATATATGTGTGTGTATATATATATATATATATATATATATATATATATATATATATATATATATACACAAAGTATGATTAATAAAATACAACTAAGGTGTTATTCAAAAACAAGAATTATTTATCTATTTTATATTCAAAGCTTTTTGTTGGTAAACAGTACCAACATCATCAGGAATGAATACTACAATTATGCAAGATATATCAAAAGATTATATCTTGCATTATTGTATTATTCATTCCTGATGATGTTGGTACTGTTTACCAGCGAAAAGCTTTGAATATAAAATAAATAAATAATTCTTGTATTTGAATAACCTTAGTTGTTTTTGATATATATATCTTGATATATATATATATATATATATATATATATATAACCGTGTGTATAAGGTTTTTGATTTCAAAAACGGAATATCCACACCAGAAAAATAGAGAAAATTAATTCAGTGATTCGACAATGGTCAAATGACCGAAAGGTGCCTTATCACATAAGGTAAAATTATTGCACTTAGTGGTGGAAAAAAATTATTTACAAGTAATAATAATAACTTCATAAAGTCAGTGCAACGGAAAAATAATGGACAACGTGAAATATCACGATATATATACTGAGATACATACTTTACTTTATCATTCACTATACCTCCTTTAAAGTAAACATTTTTTTAAAGCGTACCTCTTTCAAAGAAGAAAATGCCTCCGTCCACTTCCTGAGGTTATATTTTCCAACATATGCAAATACATTAGAAGATTTTAAATGCCCACTTTCTTCATCATTTGTACAGTGGCCAGCTGTAACATTAGTGGATTTAAAATGCACAATATTTCTAGTATCATTTGGAATTTAAAATTTTATACAAATCTAACCATAAGAGTATCAATTAATTCCAAATTATTTCTATTACATAACTTCATTTATGTTTTAATGTTAAAAGCCATCAACAAGACTGTTATAGATTTCTAACTGTCAGGTAAGAATGAAAACCCTGACAAGAACTAGATAGTCATTATTATAACCAAGCAGTCTTTTTGTATTGTAGATTTAATAATATTATTTTTACGAATAATATAATTAAATTCTGTTATATAATTTCTTTTAGGCATTGTTAATTTATTATTATTATTATTTATTATTTCCTAGTACTTAAGGTTTATATAAGTTTGAGATATAATAGCTCACTATTTTGTGTACCGGATGAGATATTACAGTCACTATACAGATTGAGAAACCTAACAATATTAGTACTGTAATTAAAATAGTTAATTTTAGTTGTAGTTTAACAAAATAGTTAAACAAGATGTCTCGCAACACTTCACACTTTCAATGAGAAAAATTGTAGTGTATTTAGTTTTGCTCATATAAATCTTATTCTAAAAATAAATTATAAATTAATTGTAATTTGTTAATATTATTTAATTACTAAACACTTGTAAATATTTACAAACTTGCCTATAGTAGCACTTACTTATATTTGTTGAGGAAGGCTGTTTCGGGAAATGTGTCCCATTGTCAACTAGACCGTAACTTGGTCCGAGTTATGGTCTGAGTTGACAATGGGACACATCTCCAGAATCGGCCTTCCTCAACAAACATAAGTAAGTGCCACTGTAGGCAAGTTTGCAAATATTTACAAGTGTTTAGTGAAAACTAGTAGCTCACGTGGAAATGGAATCAACAAATATTATTTAATTATCTACAACTTCCTCAAAGTCATTTGCTTCATGATATATTCTTGAAAATATATTATTGCTCCAATCTTTTTTTGGATGGAATGAACTTTAAACGTTTTAATATTAATTCCTTATAGTGGTAAACTACTGGAGTTTGATTGACAAACAAAAGGAAGGTTTTAGGTTTGGTCAAAGAACAGAAGAAATTGGAAAAGGAGTGATTCATCTAAAACCTTTTTTAGTTCTTGAACACAAATCGGAATGGAATATGTCTTTGTAATGATGCACAATAATTGGGTAAAATCTGAAGCTCATAAATTCTTTCGAAGGAGATCAACAAAGCTGTTATATTAAACTAATTAGTTAATAGACTTACCAAATTTGTAAATTTAGGGGACGAGAGAAAAAGAAAATAAACACATGATAAACTTACTGAGACAACATTTTCAATAGCAATTTTCAATTAACATTTATATACCTGGCTTGAAGTTTTTTTTGTTTATGTTACATTGTGTGTTCCTTTGAATTTTGTGGTTACTTTTAAACCCTATCCTGTATCGTGTTTTTTTTGGCACTTTTGAGCAATTTTATTGAAGCTTTTATCTGTGCAGTGTGATACATTTTTTCTACCCCTGTTGGTTGTTTTTGTTTATTTTATAAAATAGTTTATCAGTTATTGGGATATAGTATTAATATCTGTTGTTAGTTATGTAATAGTGTTGATATTTCTGTAATTATATGGAGCATGGATCTAAAAGTAGCATATTTTTGTTGAAGTGGGTGGTTTAAAGTATGTCTATCATTGCTGGTTTTCAATAGTTGTTGGAGGTATGTTTTTATGTAGAGCTTTGTGTCATATTGAGGTCCAGGAAATTTAAGGATTGGTCAGTTTCAAATTCTGAGTTGGAATGTAGCTTTGAGTGTATTATGTAATATATAAAGGACTAAAATAATGTTTGTTTAAATATAGATAAATGTAACTTAAAATAGAGAATTAATATTAAAGAGGTCATAATGAAATGTCGGATGATTTGAACAAAATCGTTAAAATTAGCAAACTCGCAACATTCATTTACACATGATTGTGCTCTAAGAAAATGTCAGGCATGTCAGAATACAGACATGGGACTACGCATAATTACTATATTAGTGAGACAAAATGTGGAGGAGCAAGTACATTTGTGTTTAAATGGAGCTTAGTAATTTTAAAATTTAGGAGAATTTAAAAAAAATGGCTCATATGAAATGCATAAGCAAGAAAGCAACAAGGCTATTAAACATTGGAAAAATAACTTTAAAAAGTATAATCACTTCCAAGAGCTTATTAAAAGGTTACCTATACAAAAATGACATTAAACAATGTTGTTGAACAATTCAAAATAGTTGACAATGTAGAATTACATATAATGTAGTGGGAGCTACTAGTTTTTAACTAAAAAGTCTGTACATATAATATGTTACACTTGCCTATGAAATATGCAAACATTTTAAACCACACCCTAAATACATACGCAACACCCAATTACATTACAACTCGCATACACTATTTGACATTAAAACCTCCAATATTGTTTAAAAATTAACCTATCCCTACCCCAACATCCCGCCCCACCCTAACCTAGAACAACCAAGAGGTCAGTTATGGTCTGAGTTGACAATGGGACACATCTCCTGAAACAACCAGCCTCAATAATAAAAAAAAGAATGTGCTACTATAGGCCAGTGTAACATAATAACATATGTACAATTTTTTTAGTTTAAATGTATTAGTTGAGTACTTCATGTTTAAGATTCACTAAAATTAAATGTATTAATTTAATTATCAGTTTAATGTAGAGATTATATATTTTTCTTCAATATAGAAAAATTATCTTACATAATGTTTAGATATGTTGGAAAATATATTTTACGAAAATAATAACAAGTTGCAATAACTATAAGGTGCAGATTACTGCAATTATCATATCCTCCATTATATTTTCTTTCACATATGGGTCAAGTTTGATGTGTGTAAAACGAACAATACATCTCATATTAAAATAATTTAACGTATGTCAAGACTTGCACAGTTTCTGAAAAGAATTGTAGAATTCTATCAATTACTTGGTGACTATAAAATCAAATCTCTTAAGTCAAATCTCTCAAACACTAAAAAAACAATCTCTAAATGTCCTGTGAATGTTAACACAAAAGATTGTTATTTAAAAAATTATTTTATTCAGATAAAAAGTGCTAAAACCTGGCATGTAGCATTGTAATATAGATGAGGTTTTAGCATTCGATGATAGTGAAGTGTATTAAAGACCTAATTATGAAAAACCCAAAGAAAAACAGGGAATAAAAAACAGTATTTTAGATTGTGCGAGATCCAAGCCTCTACTGATAGAAAGAGGTAACAATAGTTTGGCTTTGTAAAAGAATTAGTAAAAGGGTGCCTTTCTTGGAAGACCATTAGAAATGAAAACAAAGAATTAAAAAATAACCATGATGAAGAAAAGGATTTTTAAATTAAAGGATAAGGAACTTTAAAACTAAAGAAACAGAATAGGAGAGATAGTCATTTAACAGAAGAAGAACATTGTTTGAAAACTACTTAATAAGCAGATATAAATAGAAAATCAGAACTTATAACAAGAAAATAAGTTAGAAAGAAATAAAGGAACTTTTAAACTGATTCACTTATACATTTCTAGGTTTAGTATTGTTAACATTATTACCTGTTACGATGAACCTGTTTGATATAATGCTTCCGCTGCAGTGAAATTGTAAGCCGAGTGAATTACTTATAAAAATGGCAGTCAACCAAGGCCATTCTCCTTGTTTTGCTGTTCTCCCACCAACCATCAATAGATTTGGTGACTCTGTCAAACCACATTCACTGTCTTGGACTTGCAAACAGAATTAAAAATTTTATCAGCTGTATAACTCTTTAAACTTATTGTTTAAATCAACATTAGTTATTTAAATTAACATGAAATCAAACTATTATTCATTTTAACAATAATACCTGATGGTTTTTGTTCCTACATAGCTGAACAGTCATATTGAGGGGGTTGCATCTCAAGCCTACTCAATGCCTTTTCAACGCCCATGGATCAGTGATCTAGATTACATAGCGTGTTTTTAAAAGAGTATATTTAAAGCGGTGATTATTGTATTACACAATATCAGTTTTGTAGGTTACTTCAGTATGGGTTGAAGAAGATGTACCACTGAAGCTTTAAAGAGGTACGAGAAAGCCTTCTACATAATGCCATTGTTACAGTGTTATGTAGGTAACCAAAACATCTATCAGGCCATTCAACTTCTAAAATAGCTGGGCAAACTGTTATAGTCAACAAAGCATGCTACCTGAGAATGCTGGCTAGATTCTTGACCCCTGTAATTAGTAAAAAAAGTTGTAGCTCTAAACAAATTTAGTTTTAACAAGATGAAGGAAATGTTCATCTGGCCAATGAAAATTTTGTGTCATGTCATCTTACAGAATGGTGTCTTGGCTTGGCCTGCACATTTTACTGAATTTAGTTATTTAAGTGACTATTTCATTTGGGGGTACTATAATCATAAGTATACATACACAAACCTGGTACACTAAGAGCACTAAAAGACTTCATAAGTCAAGTAATTGATTTATACAGAATGGGATATTGGAAAAAGTGTTCAGTAGATTCATTGTGAGATTAGAATTATGCAAGGCAAATGAGCGTACACCATTTTCACTTCAAACCTTAGAGTTTGCAGTTATTATTTACAAGATGGTTTTTATTAATTATGTCTATTCTACTTTGCATTAATAAAGGTACAGAAAAGTTTATAAATATTTTGATTATTTTATTTTGAAAACCATTAGGTATTATCGCTGATCTCTATTGATTAAAATCTGTAATAAAATTGCAAACACCATTAATTTTACATTTAGCATTAGTAAATACAGCTCAACAAGATTGATTATTATATCAACAAGATTAATGCTTCTCAAGATAATACTACAAATAATTCTCTTTCTTCATCTACTATTGCTGTTCCAAATGTTAGCAATACTTGTAGTAATATAGTATTGATTACCGCATAGCAGAATTGCTTCTTTGGGTATGGTTTACCGGCCAGGACCTTCCTTCTAATTTTTCTTGATAATATTTTGCAGGGAAAATATTTTTTTCTATTCTTTATGCCATGTAATAACACCCAAAATTTCATTTCTTAATTTTTACCATTAAATCAGGCCTTACTTTCATTCTTTGAAGGCCCCCTTTTATTGATGTCACTCACTCAAGAAATTATACAGTTATAATTCAAATCAACATATATATATATAGTCAAAATACAAATACAAGAATTATAATTGAATTTACAATTCAAAGCTTTTCGTTGGCAACAGTACCAACATCATCAGTTCTTGTATTTGTATTTTGACTTAGTTCTTTATTAATACACAAGAATACATATTGCGATATATATAACAACATAGGTTATTCAAATACAAGAATATTTATTAATTCAATTTTTTATTGATAAACAGTACCAACATCATCTTTATCATCATAAAGCTTTGAATATAAATTAATAAATATTCTTTTATTTGAATAACCTATGTTGTTTTAGATTATTAAACAAGGAAACATATTATATATATATATATATATATATATATATATATATATATATATATATATATATATATATATATATTCCTAAATGATAAAGTTTGGGTTAAAATTTATAGAGTTAACAAAATGTAATTTATAGTGTCTTAAATTCACCTCCTTCTGCTCCCTAGACTAGACTCCTTATTTTTCATGTAACGCCTGCCTTTAGTAGGTACACTTTTATTCTTTTGGGATTTTACAGTTTATAAGAGGTTAAAGAGGAGGTTGATCAAAGAAAGTGGAATCTGTCTTGAATGATAAAAGGTATTGACATAACCTGGGCAATGTTCAGTAACCAGTCTATTGTTCTGAAAATAACATTCATGGAGGATGCCTATCACGAAACTACATTATACCTGAGGAAGTAGCAAAAACAAAACCCGAACTTTGTTCAAGACCTTCAAAACCGTTACTCAAAGTTTTCAAGAAAAGGGGAATAACTTATTAGAAAAACATCTAAATTTTAGAAGGAATTGATAGAAATAATGATTGAATCAAGTAGTAAAGATGAAAACAGCTTGTTCTCTGAAACATCTGTATAGAGAGTTTTCCCAAAACTTTCCCCTTCCTACATGGATGAAAAGTGTGTGAAAATTTTCAGAGAAACTCTGGAAAGTATACACTATGTCCACGCTTTAGGTCCATATGGATTGTGCTGTAGTTGGAGGAATGTATATTATATTATATATACGCACTATATATATTTCTTTATTGTACTTTGATACTGGTTTAAGTCTTTTCTGTTTTAACACTGATTTTCCAATTGTTTTTAAAAGGGGATGTTTTTGGCAACTTTTTTAAAAATCATCAAATGTTAAGTTTTTTCATTATAAATTTTCTTAATACTAGATTCTAATTATATTTTCTTAAAGTAAAATGTAAATGTTTTATAGCATTATAAAGTGAAAGTTATTAATCACATAAACAAAGAAGTCCCAATGACCAAAGAAAACATAAACAAAGAACTAGACACAATTAAATATTTAGCATACACAAATGTATACAACACCACAATAATATACAAACTATGGTATAAAATACAAAAAAACACTAAAATTAACACTACAGACAGGGAAAACAAATACATCACATTACCATACATAAACAAAACAACAAACAAAATTGCCCGCAAATTTAAAAAAATAGGATACAAGATAGCATACAATACTAATAACAAGTTACAATACAAAATACAACACAACATCAACAACAAAGATAAACTGCAAGCACCAGGCGTATACAAACTGAACTGTAACAGATTCTACATTGGACAAACAGGTCGCAGCTTTAAACAAAGTGTTGAGGAACACAAACAGAACACCAACTCAACATTTTACAATCACATAAAAGAAACAGGACACAAATACACAGACATTTACCATAAACTAGAAATCCTACACATCAACAAAAAAGGACCACATCTCAACACACTAGAACAATATGAAATTTACAGACATGCAAAGTAAAAACATATTAAACGAACAAACACAATAAAAATTACACTTTGATACTATCGAAAACCTACCTTTAAAACCGTCACCGCTTGACCCGACAACTCTAAGCAGAAGACACTGATGAAGATCGGCACTAAGCGATCGAAAACGTTCTGTCTCAGTAAGTTTTAACAAATTTACAAAATGTAAAGTTCGGATAGTCATAAACTATTATAAGTTTAAGTGAATAATAAGATTCACCGAACGTAATGGACTACAAAATTCAAGAGTAAAAGTTATGTTATGCTTGAAGTTTACATGCTCTAGGACATAATTCCTTTTACTATTTTATATCAAAAACATAATGGGGGACAGTTTTAGATACTTTCCTCATCCTCTCTCTCTCTCTTTATCTCTCTCTCTTTCTCTCTCTCTCTCTCTCTCTCTCTCTCTCTCTCTCTGACCGAGTAGCCTTGTTTCTCTTGTTTCCCTAAGATAAGCACACTCTTTCCTCCTTTATTCCTAATGGTTACGTGCCAGTTGTGACCAAGCTGTTAGCATCCTATGTCACATGCGACCCATTGTTCCTGAGGAAAGTATTAATGTGTGTCAAAAAATATAGTCTGCCAGAGCCCCATATTAGCCTAGTGTGTATTAGGGTACCACTAGTTTTCAGCTGCTACCACGTGGTGGTTTGGGGTTGGACTTTAAGGAATCATTTATTTTTTTTGTAATTATCAAAATTGCTTACTTTCAAACTTTATTTTTTCAATTATATTTTATTTAGTTATTATTTTTTACTTAAAAATCAGCTGCATGGCTTATCAGTATTTAAAATTAACTAATTATACAATCAGTCTGTAGCGTCTATGTGACGTTTTTTTTCACTCCAACTTATTTACATAGCTCAATACACTTGAAATTCTTTTCAAGTTACCACTGTTTTTAAACTCACCAAGGATATTTTTTATTCTCTGGTCGAGTTTTTGAATATGTTTTCCTTTTTGTTTCCATTGCTCCAAGTTCCTTAGATTTTAAAATAAAAGATATCTTCATAGTTATTATTTTTAGCTTCTCTATGAGAAAAAATGTTGGGTTTCTTCCTTCCAACCAAGGCATTAAACTTGAAGTTTCAGCTCTCTACTGCGTTGTTTATGCGATGATGCTGACCGTAAACATTCCATATGTGACGTGGTATGGCAGCATTTCCCAATCACTGCTGAATGAAATAGTCTGAAAAATCTGTTAGTTTGATGTTGTCGTCTGCTGCGTCCTCCATAATAGTGAGACAGGCTCATCAATATGTTGAAGTAGGATATGAGGTAACGCAGCACATCTTCTGCATGTCTGTGACACTTCTTTCTTTACTTTATATTCTGATGTAAGGCAAATTGTTTGGATTTTTCTCTATATACTTTGGTTGAAATGAAACTAATATCTTAAGATTACTGTATTTGGCATTACACGTTGAATCGTTGAAATCATTGCTACTTCAAAGTCAAGTTTTATTGTGGAAGGCGTCCATGAAGGAAAATATTTTGTTATGGCCATAAGCATGTGGAAGAACGTGTCTTCAGTTTTGCCAAGAAGTAAAGCATACACAGCAGGGCAGACGTTTCTGTGTTAGAATTTCCAATAGTCATATGGATAATGTACAGTTGACAAAACTGCTTGGAACAAGTTTTAAAGGTACCGTACTTTTAAAAGTAAGATGTGTTTTGCTTTTCTAACAGTTGCGAAGTATCTTCACCTCCAAAAATTATAATTCTCTTGTCCCTTATAGTTTTATCATCCAATAAAAAAACTTCTTCCATTGGACAAAACCCCCTCCTATGTTGAAACAAAACACTAAAAACACTTTTGATGGAAAATTTAATAGAAAATCATATTTTGGCACTTTAGTTACGTGATCAAACCCTTGAGAATAAATACCAGATAATAATATAGATATTGAGTACGATTGATTATTGGTTTAAAGGAATCGTTTAGTTGATATATACCAGTATTCAATAGTAGTCCTAGATTCGCAATTAGCACAGTGGCAGATTGCTGGGTCACAAGTGGCACGGGTTGCAACTAGCACGACACCTTTCTACCTGGATATGTAATGACTACTCAGTACATTTATGACCTAATTAGGGAGTAGCTCACTGAAAATAGTTTCTCCTCTCCTAGGAAAGGGAAGATTATATTCCTGTTATGATAGGCTACATCCTATTTATCGCATAATATCTTAATAAGCTCTCCTCTGATAAGCAAATACTGTATAGCCTACATTTTAAAATTGAACGTTGTGTAATTATATACCGGAGACAATATCCTTTCAAGGACTCTAGTATATAAGGTAAAATTATTATTTTAATAGTTAGTAAAATCATTAGTAAAACTGTTATTACACTTATATGTAAAATAATTGGTAAAATTATTGTTAATTTAGTAAAATTAATCACTACATTTATTAATTTTAGTAGTACAATTATTACTATTAGTAAAATTATTAATAGATTAAAAATAAAGCGATTGGTGCTATTCAAATATTAATTATTATCCGACATAATATGATATTTACCCAATTCTTCTTCGTCGAATTCGATTTTTTCTTCATCAATAATAACTTTGGTGTTTTTGCCAGTTAAATTTCTATCTCCTGGAACTGGAGTTAAGCTGTGTTTTAGGCGAATGTCTGTCACAACTGGACCACATGCTCCAAGAAGAAATAATACATTGTCAAAAATAAATATACATGCGGAAAGGTTTTGTAATGAGTAGACGCAGATAAAGCATTAAATAATAACAAGCAAAATATTTGGTTAAGGTGTTTAAGGATTTTAATCAGATTTTTACGAAAATCGCTCATTATTTGAAATTCCATATAAAAACGTTTCTGTGCAAAATATAGGGTATACACATACGTTTAGTGAATGCATGTGAGTTTAGACCTATAAAAAATAGATCGCTCTTCTACTTTATCTTGCGTTTTACTAATTCTCAGTTTTAATTTTAAATACTTGTGAAGATTTATTATTTTTAAAATGGCATTATAGGCCTAGATAAAGACAAAGCTGAAGTAAATGTCTAGGGAAAATTGTGTACGATTATAAAATTATTTCATTAGTCTTGATATAATAGTTTAGGAAATTAATAAGGGCATATAGAAAAGTTGAACAAAATAATAAAACAACGAATATTTACGATTTTATTACCCTACAAGCAGGCCTGCTCAGAGAAATTTCGGGTCCCTGGGGAAACATTCATTACTGTCAACATAACCCTTCTCTGAACTGGCCTGCCTATAAGCGTGTAGCGTTTATATGCGGGTAGGTTTTATTTCTCACTGAATTATTATTAAGTAATACTTAACTAAGTGAATACGTAAGGGCTTACTTGCTGACGCGTTTGGAAACAATCTTTCCTTTTACGAAGCAAAGCCTCTACCGCCGGCGTACCGCAAGGAATAAAGGTTGTCGGTATGGGATTTATGAATGTAGCAGGGGTTGTTTAGGTTGGTTGTTTATTAAAAAATGGAACAGGGCGTTGGTTTCAAAGTGTGTGTGGTCATTTAATATGTTTTCTTTATCTGTTGCGTAGTGTTTGTATATTTCGTACTTTTTAACGTTGATAGTTTTTTACTTTGTTTTAATAAGTGAAGACTGTTTAAATTAGAATGTATTTCCTTGTGTGTGTGTGTCGCGTGAGTAAAAAAAAACTCATTTCAAAATAAACAACCAACCTAACCCACCCCCACTACATTCATAAATCTCACACCGACAACCTTTATGCCTTGCGGGACGCCGTCAGTAAAGGCTTAGCTTCGTAAAAGGAATGATTGTTTCGAAACGCCTCAGCAAGTAAACCCTTATGTATTCACTTAGTTAGGTATCATTTAATTACAGTTTAATCAGTGAATTAAAGATGATTACAAAAAGCAACCTCGCTCAATGTTAGCTATGTCGGGTTGAATAGAAACACTAAGAATTCTTAAAACCATCACAGGCGTATATTTTTAGAGCAACAGCTACAATCACTAATAGTGTGAACAGCAAACGGTATCAATTATTATTTGCTATATTTTTTATGTGAAGCCTCTTTTAGAAGCTTCTGAGGCGATTTTCATTATTTATCACGAATGAATAATTCATTAAAAATAATTCACGAATTATATATTAATCCCTGGATACAAGTATATACATAGTATAAAAAGTTAGATTGAAAAATTAAAATATAAAAAAATTGATAATAATACCAAATTATTACCATTTGATGTTACTAACATGTATAATACAATACCTATAACCAAAACACATGAAAAAATAAAAAATAATATTGATACATATGAACAGGATAAAACATTAACACAATAAATAGTAAATACATTAAAAATCATAATAAATCAAAATTATGTTTCATATAATAATTATATTTATAAACAAAAAGGTGGATTGACAATGGGCTCTCCAATGCCAAGCATATTATCAGAAATAATTTTACAAATTATAGCCATTGAAATAGGTAAAACTATTAAAACATAACATCAAAACGGAGACGGGTTTCGATATGTAGATGATGGATTATACATATCAAATAATAATGGTTCATATATTGGCGAAATATTAAAATGTATAAATAATATACACGAAAATATAAAATTTACTCATGAATTCGAATAAAAAATAAACTGAATTATTTAGATATTACAATTACTAGAAACAAAAACAAATTTGAATACAATATATATAGAAAACCATCCCAGGCAAATCAAATAATACCAAATTATTCAAATCATCCTTATAACCAAAAAATGGCAGCGCTGTATAATTTATTATATAGAATCTACAAAATAAAAATGAACGTAAATGATCAAATGAAAGAGAAAAATATAATATATCAAAGTGGATTAAAAAACAGATATAAAAGAAAAACTATAAATAAATTAAATAATAATATAATGAGAAAACAGAAAGTGAACAATAAATTTGTAAATAATGTAAGACAATGAATCTGGACAACTTTTACATTCACTGGTAACGAAAAAAAAATTACAAGATTTTTTGAAGAAACAAATTTTCAAATTACTCACAAAACTGATAAAATTAAAAATTTAATGAAAAATAACAATAATCAAAATAATATGCACGAAATAAATGGTATATATAATATAAAATGTCAAGATTGTAATTAATTATATGTAGGACAAACAAGTAAGAAATTAAAAAGAAAGATACAAAGAACATTTAATCGCTTATATCAAACCAAACATATACAAATCAAGCTACTCATTTTTAATAATGGGCACACATTTCCTAAAATAGGAAATATGAAATTAATAAAATAATTTAAGAAAGGGATAAAAATTATTATATGTGAAACATTGGAAACTTATAAACATAAAGTTAAAGACAGATTAATTGATGAACAAATTCAAGTGAGATCAACACACAAACTATTTATAAGGTCATTGATGTCATAGAAAAAATTACATAAAGTGCAATACTTATAAACATATGGTCGTTTGTAGTACATATGATTTAATTTTTGTAAAAATATTTTGTTAGATAAGTATTTTTCCTGAAGATGCTGGTACTGTTTTATCGGCGAAAAGCTTTGAATAATAATATGAATTACAACTATTCTTGTTTTTGAAATGTTTTTAATATATTAACTATAGTACAAGAAAACATATCACCATATTTAATATATATACATACATACACACACACACACACACACACACACACACACACACACACACACACACACACACACACACACACACACACACACACACACACACACACACACACACACACACACACACACACACACACACACAAACACACACACACACACACACACACACACACACACACACACACACACACACACACACACACACACACACACACACACACACACACACACACACACACACACACACACACACACACACACACACACACACACACACACATATATATATATATATATATATATATATATATATATATATATATATATATATACATAAATACATTTTTTCAACCTGTAGTAGAGGACAGCTGATGTTAATACAGTTTTTTTTAAATATGTATTCAATAAATAAATTAAAAAATGTTGATATATCAGTCAGTTTCGAAGTGAATTACTACATGTTTGCAATCCAGAACTTTGGCATTGAGCGAACTCCCCTATAGCTGAAATCAATACTTAATGATGTATATGAAATTATAAGAGAAAGGTTCCAGCAAAAATGAAGCATTATAACAAATAGATAGAATGAGAAATTATAATAACCAGCTTCATAACAGAACGACAAAAAGGAACGAAGAAAAGAAAGTAAATAGTAACAAAGAAATATAATAGTCCAACGCCACTTACTATATAGAGAGGAAAATGGAAAATTGCAAGGAAATTCGCTTTCCTATTTTGTCACTTATGAGTGTGATTATGTTGTTACGTAGGACCTATATAAATATTTATATTAATTGTAATTATAAAATAAAAAGTAACTGAAATAAAATTTTTCTTTGTTTAGCACAGTAGGATTTGACTTGAAATTTTTTTACATGACTTGTTTCTTAAAAATAATTATATAAATAATTGGTAACTTTTTTTTTAAACGAACTAAACAGAATAAAATATTATTTAATAGATCTCTTTAAACGAATTATCTTTAACATTTGTTGATTCCATCTTCACGTGAGCTACTATTAATCACTAAACACTTTTAAATGTTTTAACTTGCCTATAGTAGCACTTACTTTACTTGTTGAAGACGGCCGTTTCGTGAGATGTGTCCCTTTGTCAACTCAGACCGTAACTGATCTGAAGGGAGATCAGTTATGGTCTGAAGTGACAAAGGGACACATCTCCCGAAACGGCCGTCCTCTACAAGCAAAGTGCTACTATATGCAAGTTAAAACATTTAAAAGTGTTTAGGAATTATCTTTATAACCCACACAGCTTCGTATTCAACCTAATAATTTGTGATAGAGCCTATATTTTAATAGATACTAAAATTGTTGTAAAATTAAAAACAGAAGTAATAATTCGAATGAAATAGAAAGTTGTGAATGAATAATACCAACAATTTCATAATAATTCCAACATACAAACGATTTGAATTGTTTTTCAACATCTAATTCTTATATTCTTTCTATTTCACGCTCCCCACGTTTCTTGTTCTACATTTCAACTATTTTTATATCTATTAAAATTTACTATCACACATTGCTAGGACAATCTATGTGGGTTATAACAATAATTCATATGTAAAATTCTATGAGAGATTATTTCATTCTTTTCCATCTTATGTTATCATTTTTGAAGTATAAAGTGTGAAGAATTTTCAACCCTTGGTTAAATAAATAATAATTTTGTTTTCTTTCTTAATTTGAGAGATTTTGCTGATCTCAGTATCAGCATTATCAAAAACTGTAACCCTCTACTGTTCATATACAATTGGCGTATACAATTTGAGATGCATACAAACAATTATAATATGGTGGCAGTAGAAGGTGACAGGTTTTTCTATGATGCTGATTCTATAATCAGCGAAAAGCTTCAACACAGAAGAAAAAAACGTCTTGTAATGAAGTACTTTATTTAAATATACTCAAACATACCCACGCGCGCGCGCGCGCGTGTGTGTACATGCACAATCTACCTTCTTTACTGGCACATATGATTTGATTGTTGACAGAAATCATTTTCAAGGTGGGCAATGGCTTAAGTAGGGGGAAGCGCACTCTGTACAGGACCGGTTGTTTCCTAGATTCTGCGATTCGTCTAGCGACTACCTCCTGTGAGTCTATAAGTTCTACCAAACCAACATATTTCTGAAAAATGAAATGAATAAATAACTACATTTACTAAAAAGATACATTTATGAAATTATATTAAATGATAAAGTCATACATAAACCGAAAATGTAGTCGGAGTTAGATATAACTAAGAGAAGGACGTAATGATTGCCTGCTTCTGGAAAGATTATATAAGGGGGGGGGTGTAAGGTCTTTGTAAGGTCTAAGAGAAATAGATCTTTTCCCAACCGGAATGAGGAGAAATGTTAACTCGGTCGCGTGTGCTAGTAGAAATGTGCAAAGTGTAAAAAATGAAACCCCGTGCCACTGATAGACGTTTCTCAAATCCCGCACCACCTCAGCTCTTCAGTAAAAACGCTAATAAATAATAGCCAGTGCCGTCCTTAGGGTGTAGAGGCCGCACCAGGCCTTACTCTTTTGCTCCAGGCCACGATTTTTTAAGGACGGCTTATAAAAAAATTATATTTAACTATACTAG